>CM055272.1:65894577-65955022 GCA_029237695.1 Conchocele bisecta | reverse complement strand
CGGTTCGATGAGACGGTTCAACTGAATGGTAACAACATACACTATGAGTGAGAAGTAAGAACAAAGTGATCACCTGCGAATGTTTCACCTACGAAGGTCAAGGTAAACAAGGTCAACGTCACAATGTGAGGAAGTTATTGATGAAGTTTGGTAATGATCTGAGCAACGGATCAGGAGATATGCAACATTTGTATGTACATCTAAAATTGTTGATACAAAGGTCAAGGTCACCAAGGCGAATGTCAAGGTCACCCAATTGATGCTGTGTGGATAGCCAGGAATGTGAGGAAGCTTATTGATGAACTTTGATGAACGGATCAGGAAATATTCAACATTTGGACGTACGTCCATAATTCTTGACAAGATGGCAAGATCACCCAAGGTGAAAAGTGAAGGTGAATGGGTTTAACGTCTCAGCAACAGCGAACATCATATAGAGACGGACCACAGTTTAAAGTCTCATCCGACAGACCAGTGAGATGGAAATACTATGAAACTATTTTAAATACCCAAGGCAAGGTTTGAACCCACAACCTCCGGATTGGAAGTCAGGTGTTCTAACCCCTAGGCCACAACCCATCCCATTCACCTACTGTCTGTTCCATGTTTTGCTGCCGACGATCTTTTGGCCACTAAACACATTAAATCTTAGAAATAGTTAAATATAAGTACTTTTTCATCAATAACAAAAATGTCACCCTCCCCAAAATTTTTTATTCGATGAAATTCTGTCGAATATTGCTGCCAAAAAACTATTTTCCTATGGGAATTTAACATGGGGGCTGACAATATATTTTTCTTAATAATTTTTTATTTGTGGACCGAATTTCAAGATCTAACTTTTGTTTTCTTAGTTACATCATTTCCAAGCTACCTAGACATGTTTCGGAGTCAATTTCCATTGTTTTACTCCTCCCCCAGAGCTTCCACCTCTTTTCTCTCCATGTTAAATTCCCAAATCAATATTTGATGGAATTTCATCAAATCAAAACATTTTGGGAGGGTGACTTTTTTATTATTGATGACAAAGTACTTGCATTTAAATATTTTTAATATTTAATGTGTTTAATAGCCAACATTTTGTCGGCAGAAAAAGTGGAACAGACAGTAGGTGAAGGTCACCAGAATGACACTAGGTGAATAGCCACCAATGTGAGGAACGTTTGGTAATGAGTAACAGAGCATCAAGAGATATTCAACATTTGAACGTACATACAAAATTGTTGATGCGTACACAGCCTATGTCGGAATTTAGTACCCTATCTCACTTTCCACTAATGTGGGGAGACAAAAATTAGACTTTCCCACGTAATTGTTTTGTTATCATCAGCTTGAAGCATCTTGATGAACCAGTTCAAATGAGTGATAATAACATACTTATGTAGAAGAATACTAGTAAAGGACTACATATTGTGTTTGTGAAACATGGTTATGCCCCCTGGTTTACGGGACCATAAACAAAAGTTATCAGAAAACAATGAAGTGAACTTGTAAAAGTGAAAATTTTAAAACGAGCATCAACTTGGGAAATAAACTGATTCCCACATTGTTCCCAACTATTATCAAAACAGGATGTCTTCGAATCCATATTTGAGTACCCATGCACGTTTGATAGACTGAACATCACTTACCTGCAGACAAATCTTTAGTAAGTTCAGCGACAGATTGCTCGCACCACCCATTGGCTTTCGTAAATATTTCTGAATCAGCCGTCTGGATTACTGCGAACTTGGGTCGGTCATTCTCAGTCGCTGAAAGAAAATACCTCCCAATACTGGCCACCAAACATTTGGTTAAATCTTCTGCTCGCCTGTTACGTGGAAGCGGGAATGCTACACAGTCCTCATTGCCTTCCCCCGCCAATGTTAGAATACTATGGAACACCTCAACTGATTCGCCAAGCTTCTTGTCTATCCACAGTGGTATGGTGGCATCGATCTTGGTGACACCAATTCTTTTCCTAGTTTTCACACCTGTAACAAATGAAGAGGACTTAACCCTTTCAACACTACATCCCTCTATGGCGGTGTTTTCAAACAATGTATATTCAGATGAGACATCAAAGTAATTTTCATATTTTAGAAAAAAAAACGTTTTCATAAATGGATTAGTCTGAGTATCATTTTGTGACAACTGGATTGGTCGGAAAATTAACATATAAAAATCCATTCCAGTCATTTAGGGGTGAAAGGGTTAATTACAGTTGTGCACAGTGCAAACAAAACAGATGATTGGCTTATCATCCTATCACCATCAGAACCAAATTTTTGTTTCGTAATTCTAATTGTGAGAACATATTTTCATGTTTGTTTTTACTTTGTATATGGACTAAATCAGTATAGAATTACCATAATAACCCAAAGTAATTGGATACCATTTGTTTTGGGAAACCGCTCCCAAAACAAAGTATATCCAAATACCTTAATATTGTGATAAACTAGTACAAGAATTCCGCGGAATCAAATGTCTCGCCTTGTTCGGCATTGACCTTGACCCTGGGGCATTGACCTTGACCCTGGGGCCCCGAGAATAGTCCTCGTCCTATATTCATATACATATCATAGTAAAGGTATGTATAAAGTTTGATGACTGTAGCTGATAAAGTGTTGAAGTAATGACCGTAACACGAAAACTTAACATTGAATGATGACGCCGCCGACACGACGCCAACGCCGACTCCGGAAAAGCAAAACCTATGTCTCGCTTTCCGCCTTCGCGGGCGAGACAAAAACCATACAATCCCTAAATATTATGACGCTCTTCATTGTGGATAACCATATACCGGTAGTTATATGTGTTTCTCCCCAGAATAAATTAGTTATTACGATATAGCATTGTAGAGAAGGTGACAGTGGATATTGGTACTGGAGGTAATGATGTTCACCGAACAGCTGCCGTATATTATATGCATTTAATTTATAAACACAATTAAAATAAATGTTTTCTTGAGAAATTTTCTCTTAAAGGCACTGGGTCTCAGATACATAATTGAGGCCCAAATGGTCATGTATCGTTCACCTGCAATTATCATCCCCATTATAAGTAAACTAGAGAAAGTGAGCAGGGCTCACGTTGACCCCGGTCGCCGTCTGGAACGACAAATTTTAACAAACAAACAAACTTTAACGCCAAAATCTTTTGAAAACTTTAACGCAAATTTCCAAGTAATTTTACCTTGACCTTGGACATGAAGGCCGCATGGGTGTGGTAAGGAATGAAAATGTGGATGATGATAAGGAAGTATATGAAGTTTGAAGTCAATTCGACTAACCATTGCAGAGATAATTGGTACCTGAAAACTTTAACGCAAATCTACGGACGCAAATTTCTAAGTAGTTTGACCTTGACCTTGGACATGAAGGCCACATGAATGTAATATGGAATTAAAAAATGGATGATGATAAGGAGGTATATGAAGTTTGACGTCAATCCGACTTACCATTACAGAGAAAAATGGTACTCGAACATTAACGCGAATGGACGGACAATCGGACGGACGGAAGGAATTACTGAAACTATTTATACCCCTCGACATACTTTGTATGCTGGGGGTATAATTAGAAAAGGCAGACTGTCGATTATATATACCAAGTTCCATCAAAATGTGTCTGCAAGTATATCAAATGTCATTTGAATCAGGAATTGTTCAGTTGTCTCAAAATATGTACAGTCGATTGGGGGGGGGGGAGGGGGGGGGGGGGGGGGGGGGGGGGAGGGGGGGGGGGGGGGGGGGGGGGGGGGTGGGGGGGGGCGGATAACCAGGGAAAACGGGTCAGTTCTGCATAAGCAATTTATAAAACACTTAATACCATAAATCATAAGATCTACCACCTCTGAAGGCGGGAACCCAGTATTTTGAAATTACGCGTCTTACTAAAGAGATTTTGTATGGACCTTTTAGCGACCATCTTGCATGACGTAATCGTCTCCTCTATACCTTCAATTTAATATATGACATGACCATATTTGGTCAAATGTAAAATTTGAACCCTCGGGCCCCGCACATTTTTGATCCCGGTGCATCATTTTAACAAATCTGAAAGAGCACTGACTATCAATCATTTCTGCCACATTTCATTGAAATCGACCTGGCACTTAATTTTCTATAGCGGCCATCTTGGATTATATGATGACCTCCATTTCAACAAATATGAAAAGGCTGCACCAAAGGACCATAACTGTGAAAGCATCGGCCAAGCGGTTCACAAGAAGAAGACGTTTGAACTCTATAATAAAAGGATGACCTTTTGACGGCCATCTTGGACGACCTAATCATCTGATATCGACAATTTCAATACCTTCGATTTGATATACACCGTGACCATATTTTGTCAAATGTAAAATTTGATCCCTACTTGACCCCCCGGGCCCCGCAAATTTTTGATCCCGGGGTCACCATTTTAATAAATCTGAAAGAGCATTGACACTCGATCATTCCTGCCAAGTTTCGTCGAAATTGGTCTGGCAGTTCGTGAGAATATTTTTTGAGAATTTGACCTACTTTTCTATGGCGGCCATCTTGGAAAAAAAACAAATCTGAAAAGGAGTAACACATAGACCATCCGCATGAAGTGTGGTCAACATCGGCCAAGAGGTACAGAAGAAGATGTCGGAAAAGTGTCGGAGGGACGACGGACAGACGAAAAGCGGTATTAACAATATAATTTCTTCGGCTCAAAATGTGATCAAAATCGGAAAACAAACTTTAATGGTAGGTTTGTATCGTATTTCTGAATCCAATAAGTTGCCGGAAAAAAAATCTGGGACTGCTAAAAAAAATGTTTATCATACTGAAAAATAACATTTGCAAAGCTAATTAAATTGTTTTTCAGTATTATAAACATGTTTTGCAATGAATGGTCTCTATTTTATTTTATTTAAATTAATTTCGCTAACATAACAAATTATATAATGGAAAATTATTTCTAAATTGGTATAGTCTGATCATTTCACAACAAAATATAAAGAGATTTCACATTATTTCCTTCCTACTGGTACATGTATATTTATATAGACAGGCCTATATGCAGGAGTTAATTTAGGGGGGGGGTGGGGGGCGGGTGCGTTATCGTCGGCACGAAAGGCCGGAGTTGCTAAAAAATTACGGGCCTGATAGATATAACGAAAATTCCAAATTATGCCCTGTTTATCACAGTTTATAATAGTACGTACTTAAATATAACGCTTGTATTTGGAAATTTATGCAAATAAAATCACATGCTGTGCATCGGAGACATAATTTCAGACACAGTGCCTTTAATGTGTAAAATTGAACCATTGGTAGATGATACAACAGTACATTTCAGTCGGCGAGGATATCCACGAAACCATCTTATGCATGATTAAGCATTATATCATGACAGTGTACATGCCGTCTGCATGTCTAACAAGCCTAGCAGTACATTTTGAACAATGCGCATCTATGTTGCGCATGAGGCATTGTGTTACATCTGATACACATCTATCTTCTATATGAATATTGTCACATAATATTTCATGCGCAAGATTCTTGCGCATGAGATATTATGTGGAAATATTCATCACAAAGACAAACCCACTTGAAATGCCCATGCATCTACTGGACAGAAATGTCTATGTTATTTGACCTTGACCTTGGGTGTGGGAGCAGCATGGGTGGGGCAGGGAATGAACATATGAATAATGAGAAACATGCACATAAATATTCAAGCCAATTGCTGACACAGTAAAGAACTTACAGCAGAATTGAGAAACGCACAGGCATCTACACGACGGTAATTCAAATGTTATTTGACCTTGACCTTGATCATGGGGAAGCATAGGTGGACGAGGGAATGAAAATATGGATGATAATAAAACATAAGTTTCAATCCAATCGGTCATATTGAAAACACGTTATAGGGATTCAAAATCTACTGGATTTAAAATCTACTGAACCAAAAAATCTATTTCACCTTGACCTTCAGCACGGGGACAGCATGGGCAGGGAATGAAATATGGATGATAATAAACATGCATATGTTTCAAGCCAATCGGTCCTATGGTAAACAAAGTATACAGATATAAAAGCTATTTGATTCAAAATCTATTGAATCGAAATAAAAATTGTAATTTGACCTTCATCTTGAGCATGGGAGGGGCATATGTGAGGCGATGAATAAAAATATGAATAGTGAGAAACATGTATATGAAGTTTCAAGCCAATTGGCCATACGGTAAACAAGTTATAGCAATTTAAAATGTAGAGGATGGAAATTTAAGTTATTTGACCTTGAGCAGGGAGGGAACCTGGTTGGGGCATGACACATGTGAATGATATACATGCATACAAAGTTTCAAGCCAATCTTTGATACAGTAAACAAAATATAGCAGAATGGAAATCATGACGTACGGACGGACGAACGGACGGACCGACAGATGCTAACAAAAATGTACACCAATACACATGTTTTATAACATTTTGCATCAGAATCAGTGACGTAACGTCAAAGTAACACTAACAATATGGTGGACATTAAATCAAAATGAAATTTCAACTGTTCTGCAGTTAAATGTATAAATGTATGGACGCTTGCCACGTTCTCGCGGCCAGCGAAAATGTTCAGAATTATGTAAATAATTGCTACTGTGACTAGAGAAATGGGGCTTATGGGCTTTGCATCCAGTGTTGATCTAGATCAGGCTGTGCATGCACACAGTCTGATCAGGACCTGCACTGTTCGCCATTCCATCAATGAAATACCCATTATGCTTCTAACAAGCAATATAATTAAAAACGTTATCTGGCTACAGGAGTGTGCTATTTGATCACTAGCTACACTGGTCACAAATCACGTAAGCCCCCTTTCTCCAGTCACAGCCACAATTTGTAGAGTTGGACAAATTGTGTTGCATACCTCCAGTGTTAGATTGCCTAATGGATGTCACCACAAACATCGACTCCGACTGACTAATATCCTGCTTGTAAAGCACCAACTGATGTCCTGTCGGGAACCTCCATGTAACTCTGTCCTCCTTCCTATACATTGAAATGTCGGTTTTAGACATTATTTGAGCATCTGGTGATCCGCCACTTTCCTTGAAGATTGAGCTTGTTTCTATAAGCACTGAACACTCATCTTGTACTTTTGAAACAAAGTCCAGACCATCTTTTGATCCAAAGTATGACACACAAGTTGCACTGCTGGATTCAATTATTTGAGTTTTAACCTTCACTGCATACTCTTCCAGTACATTTTCCACCTTCAGCACACATTCAGATTGCCCTTTCATCTCAAAGCCTTGCAAAGTACCTTGTGTTATGTGTTTCATGTCCACGTGGTATTTTCTTGACATATCAGCAAGAAGTTTTGACGACTTTAAAAGCAGAAATGCTTCATCACGTCCAAATGTAATTGTTCTTGTAAGATACTGAGGTTGATGATTCGCAGCTTCTTTCAAAATCCTTGTGATATCATTTGCTACTTCATATACTTCATTTTTGAGACCAGTAACATACAAGTTATCATTGTCATCTTCACTTATCATCACTTTATTTAGGTATTGACTCTCGACCTGTGTAGTTAATGTTGGAACCCTTTTCCTCCATTCTCTCGGTAGGTCAATCATGGCCTCTCTTATCATTTGTGACACAAATGATGCTGCCTTTTTTGTTATTTCCTGATCCTGTGCAAAGATCAGCAATTCGTGACTTTCAGATAGAATCGGCACACAGTGTAAATTCAGACACCTTAATTCTACTTCAATAACATCGCAAATGTCACTCTTGAAGAAAATGTCCATTACTTTAATATGCAGATTACACTTTGTAAACACCATATTCTGTTTCCATGTGTTGACCATATGTGTGGCTGATTTAACATCATCTTCTGGACCAGTGATGATGACATTACAGTCTCCTGAATTAACATAGCTGACATAAATGTTAATGTTTCCTATATTTCTTTTTATTCGTTCTAATATCTGATATCTCTGCAAAAGTTTCCACCAAAGAATGTTAATTTTCATTGTGTGACGTACCGGTAACACTTTTGCTTCTGGCTGATGATCACCTGATTGTGACTGTTGATACTTTGCATGTGGCTGTTGGTCATCTACTGTTGATTTTTTATACTTTACTTGTGGCTGTTGGTCATAAACTGTTGTATCTTGATACTTTGCTTGTGGCTGTTGGTCATCAAATATTATCTCTTGATACTTTGCTTGTGGCTGTTGGTCATCCACTGTTGTCTTTTGATACTTTACTTGTAGCTGTTGGTCATCCACTGTTGACTCTCGATACTTTACTTGTGGCTGTTGGTCATCTACTGCTGACTGTTGATACTTTGCTTGTGGCTGTTGGTCATCTACTGTTGTCTCTTGATACTTCACTTGTGGCTGTTGGTCATCCACTGTTGACTCTTGATACTTTACTTGTGGCTGTTGGTCATCTACTGTTGTCTCTTGATACTTTACTTGTGGCTGTTGGTCATCCACTGTTGACTTTTGATACTTTGCTTGTGGCTGTTGGTCATCAACTGTTGACTCTTGATACTTTACGTGTGGATGTTGGTCATCTACTGTTGTATCTTGATACTTTGCTTGTGGCTGTTGGTCATCTACTGTTGACTGTTGATACTTTCCGTGTGGCTGTTGGTCATCTATTGTTGACTGTCGATACTTTCCTTGTGGCTGTTGGTCATCTATTTTTGACTGTCGATATTTTACTTGAGGATGCTGACTATATGCTTGTGAATCTGGGCTGTGTCCTTGTGACTGTTGATCATCTGTTTGTGGTTCTTGAATTTTATTTGTGGTAAGAAATGCAGATAAAATGTCTTTCACATCTGATATAATATTAACATGACAGACCACAGCTAACATCTTAGAGCCTATAGTCTCAGAATATAAGACATGAATCCTTGCCAAATCAGATTCATTGAGAATCATAGAACAATTATTTATATTATCCAGTCCAGTGACAGTTTGAAAGCGAAGTCCTTGGCTGTTGTAAAAAATAACTTGCAACACTGAATGCGTTATTGAATCCTGTTGCAAAACATTATCAACTGGTGTTTTAATGATCAAATCTTTATCATGTACCTGTGCATTTACACTCCGCTTCAGTTGCTCGTTTACCTGTGCCAACATAGTGGGAGACTGAAGTACATACTTATATCGCATGTAATATTCCAGCGGTACTTCAATTTCCTTTATCTCTGTTACTGTTGGATGGCTGTGGATTTGCAATTTTACAGGCAATGTCACACCTGACAATAACAAGAAGTAGAATTTCATTAAAAACAGTGCAATTGATTCTGATAATATATGACACTCCAAAACCAGTGTGGCCACATTAATTGTTATTTCTAAAGGTTTACAGACACAAAAATGAATTTAAACTAGAGCTATCAAAGGAGTGATCATAATACCCCCACAAACATCGCTTTGACCATTAACATATTTAATATCAGAAATTTCATGCCCATTTTTGACATTTGACCTCTTAAGTGTGACCTTGGACATAGGCACATGCGTATTGAATGCGACACATCGTCTCATCATGGCAAACATTTGTGACAAATCATTTAAAAAATTCATCGGTTTAGAAGATATAAAGCGGAAACGAAATAGCATGCACATTTTGTTTACATTTGACATTGATCTTGGACGTAAACACGTGGGCAAAGAATTGGACACATCGACTCATCATGGCAAACATTTGTGGCAAATAATTTAAAAATCCAGCCAATGGTTTGTTTAGAAGATATAAAGCGGAAACAAAATATCATGCAAATTTTTAACCTTTGACATCTACGTGTGACCTTGTCCATCGACGTAGACATGTGAGTATTGAATGCGATACATGGTCTCATCATGGCAAATAGTTGGGGCAAATTATTTGAAAATCCATTCACCGGTTTAGGTATAGAGCGGAAACAAAAATCTCATGTACATATTTAACCTTTGACCTCCAAGTGTGACTTGGGATATAGACACATGGGTAATGAACGAGCCACATCATCTCATCATGGCAAATATTTGTGTCAACTCATCTGACAATCCATTCATTTGTTTGTAAAATATGGGCATGACCCCTGGCATACTGGACCAAAAACAAGGAAAATGGTTACGAATGTTTGGATATAAAAATATGCTGAATGTTTCAGCGATTATGTGATGGTAAAAAAGGTCATGGTCATGTTAATGCTTGCGTGAGTGTGTCACATATGTCCACATGTATCAAGTGTGTGAATATTGGAAGTAATCCATCCAGTTGAAGTTGTGGCATGATGGAGAAACTCTCACAATCTTGTTGACGCAAATGACCATGGCCAGACGTTTGGACATGGTAATTTGCGTCAAAAAGATACTATGGACGGATGGAACCTCGAGAGCAAAGCAATATGCCCCACTTGATATGGCAAATGAGGTATACAAACAGTTACAGGAACAAAAAATGCATTTTTGGACACATGTTGCAGATTTTATCTCATTTAAAATAAGCATCTAACAAAATACACTGGAACCTCTCCAGACCGTACACCAATACAACAATTTTGTCTGTCCGCCATCGCAGAGCACACAACAATGGCTCAGAATTATTTATAGTGAAACCTCCAAGGTGTCCGGTTTAGAGAGGTTTCACTGTATACAATTCCTTTTGGAGAGATTTGGGTCACCATGTATACGTCACACATTAGACATACATCTATACTTACTTAATTTCATGGAAGCAGAGGCTGGATCGCTATATAGTGAAATTGTGTGTTGCAGAGGGTTACCATCCTGGTTCACCACATTATCCTCTAATTCCACATCATGCCTACGTGTACGTGATGGGCTTGCAGGCAGATCCACATTGGCCAATTCTTGACCTTTGACATTTTCTTGGCCTTCCACCCTTTCTTGACCTTTGACCTTATCTTTGCTGCGTTTCGGACCAGTCATATGCTCCGTCTGCTTCGGCCTCGCGCCAACATGCTTATCCAAGTCTGCTGTAGAAAATCCTGATCAAACTGTGGTTGCACAGGCTGATCTTGATCTACACTACTGTGTTCCACGCTTTGCTGCCGACGAACTTTTGGCTATTAAACAGATTAAATCTAAAAAATATTTAAAAGTAAATACTTTTTTATAAATAACAAAAAAAGTCACCCTCCCCAAAAATAATTATTTTGATTTTATTGCAAAAAAAACAACAAACGATTTAATGTGTTTAATGGCCAAATGTTCGTCGGCAGCAAAGCGTGGAACAGACACTAGTTGCAAAATTCATAAGCGCAATTTCTCCAGTCATACACACATATTATTATAAAACTTTCTGAGCACATTGTCATTCATTCAGAATATACCTCTAAATCAAACATTTTGATTGGCTGAGCCCAAGCAGTGCTTAGTCTCAACCAATTAAAATGCATGATTTTGAACATGGGATTTTAGTAAATGCTCAGGAAGTACTACATGTAATTACTGTCAGACCTTGACCTTGGGTGTTCAGACGTGGGGTGTGTGCGAAACAAAGTACCAGCCCTTTACACACACTGTGGCCAAATATGATTAAAACCGGTGAAGGGGTTAAGCAGTTATTGAGAAAACAAAGAAAACACTTAACACATTTGCCTTACAAACAATAAATAATGAATAATGAGTTCAATACATTTTGTGATACCAGCCATTTTGGTTTTCAAAATGGCCGCCATTTCAAAATTGGAAATCCAGTATTTATTTTACATTTTTGAATGTCGTGGTAAGATTTTGTATTTGCCTTCTGGTTATACTAGTATTTCTTTGTGAACACCGTCTGCTGAGATTATTGTTAACTGGTATTGTACTACGGGTAATCTTTATCTTCAAAATGGCCACCAAAACTAAGTGTATTATGTACATTGCTACATAAAAGATTTGTTACATATTCTAGTATTTCTGTGGCTGTAGTTATGTTCTTTCAAATGATATTTTGATTGGAACGTGTGTGTCTGCTTGAAACATATTTATACACAACATATAACAGAACTGAAGTTGGTTCCATTTTTTAAGAGCTGCATGGCCGCCATTTCAAAATGGCCGCCATTGAAATTAATTGATATTTAACGTCAAAGTTATATGTGGTGTTTTTTTATTATTATTTATTATTGAATAAGAAATATTGATATAATTATTTCAGTATATTTTAAAAAGGCGGCCATATTATTTTTAAAATCGCCGTCATTTATTTAAACTTGAAAGTTTCATATGTAGTATACATGTTTAATGTAGTGATGATATTTTGGATGTTTTTTTCTGCTTATACTCATAATACAATGAACACAAACTGTTGAGATTATTGCTAACTAGTAGTGTGGTACAAGACACCATTATCTTCAAAATGGCCACTGGAAATAAGTGTGTCACATACATTGCAGTGTGCTGTCTTTATGGAGTCCAACTTGGTCGCCAATGTTTATTTTTTTTAATTGTAAAGCTACTATGCTTTTATTATAGCGTTTCCTGCTCTGTTGATGACTGGATCTGATCTTGTCACAAATCGAACCATGTATTGGAAAACTGTCTTATCAATAAATGTGCAGGTGACCATTCCGTGCCGGTTATAGGAGTTTCGATATTCCAGTATACCTAAATATAGGTCTGTACATTCACCTTTTGTTTTACGAAACTGTGTTTCACAATGATTACTGTTCGCTCAGCTAACACACTGGACCTTGGCTACATAGAGCACGTGACATTAAGAAAATCCCATTCGTTTGCAGAATCAGCAAATTCCTGGTAGGCAAATTGCAGACCTAATCTGACACGTACGAACTTGGTACACTATGCTTACTGTAAATCCTACTCTATGCTTACTGTAAATCTTACTCGGTCACGTTTGCAATTTATTGCAACTCGTGATCACTGACAGATCAGTTCGCGATCACTACATGTACCTGTGAATGCATACCCTTAATAAAGTTATATGATATGCATGTTACTGACACGTGGGATAGCGTATCAGTAGCTAGTATGTTTTTGCCAGAAACGTGTTTCATTGACAGGCCATATTGCTTCAGCAGCAGCAAAACATCTGTGAATACATGAATATAGTATTTATTTCATGGATATGAGAGGCAAATGATCTTACTCAACTTGAACAGTCAGTCCGTACACATAACGAAACCGTTTCAGCCTCATTGTTCATGTTCAATCGGAGCATATTAGTTGTCTGCGAGAATCAATGCTATGGAAGCATGAGCCATTGCCTTTGTGGCACACCATAATGCAGTGTGGCTGGCTTTGTCAAGTCATAATATGACAATTTCAACCAGTGAAACGCAATTTGAACCATCAAGGCACTGATCACTTTTGTTTTATATATTTACACAGGAGTTGTGATCTCTTAAGACTATGTGGAAATCGTAAATAATGATAATAGCATCACTGCCTTTACAACGTGGCCATTGTTCTACAGTTTCCTGCATACAATTCTGTATTATGTATAGAGTGTATTGAACCTCACCAAAAGTGCTTTGGCAATCAATCCGACATTTTGTACACGTCGTCTGCACATACTGAACATGTGCACATGGCGTTTTAATGCCGAATAAGTCATCACACAAATACTGCCTTTTCGACAGTTTGTCTACACGTTCCTGCACACGAGTTTGTATAGGGCATACGTTGTTAATGTAAGCAACTCCTTTGACCGCATTTTGAGTGTGATTGTACCAGCACTGCCTTTCAGGAACACCAACAAGATGGAGACTCTAATGCAGATGGTGATGAAACTGATTGAAAGCACTGTAGCCATAATTAAGAAAATTCCTGTATACACACAGTGGCAATTTTGAAATATAACATGTTTGTCATAAACAGCGACATGAAATTGACTTTAGTCGTATATAATTGACTTTCAATAGTGATAACAGTCTGGGGGGAAATCAGTCCAAATGGTTTCTGCATGATTATATCAGAATTATATGATTTTCACGGCAAACATTTTGAAAATTAGAATACAATAGGAACAACTCTTGATTTTTTTGATGATACAAAGAACGTATGTTCCAAGAACGTAGCCATTGGAAATGATTCTGAAGTGCTGTCAAACCATGTTTTATTTAGAAATAAGGCAAGCAAGATATAAAAGCAACAGCAGACGACAATTGCTGTGTGTACTGGTCTAAAAGAAGACAACTATGCTGGTCAGTTGACAGCCAGGCGTCATATTTCCATGGGGCTGTCAATGATCTTACAACGGCATCAGTCAACTAGATTTGTCAGTAAACAAGAGCTTATTGAACACCCCAAGTGTGGTCCCTGAGGTGGGGTGGGGGTGGTTAAAGATTTGTCACAGAATGATGGAGGATCACCATGTGAATGCATGTGTTTAAATATTGTGACAGTCCATGAACGGAAACAATCAAGGTACTGAAAGTACTGAGCTGCGAACCCAACTGAAATGGGTGGTAAACAGTGTTTTAGTATATTCTCCTTTAAATATTTCAAATAGAGTAATTGTAGTAAATGGTATTATGGGAAACTGTATAACACTCGACATATTTTGTATGTGGAGAGGGGAAGGAGCTGTATAGAAACAGGAAGAATCCAGTAATGCTTAGCATATTTGTTTATGCATTACATACACATCTTCAAAAGTAATAACATGTAATTAACTAGAGGAATGTAATATTGTACCACTTGTGTGATATACATATCATCAGCAAATCATTTGTTCAGTCGGTGTTTGCAGCAGAGATAAATGGATGCCTATTAAGATGCAAATTACTATAGCCAGTACAGTCCATAGTAAGTGTAGCAACAAAACCTTTTAATAAATGGCACCACTTTGCACTGATACAGTAACAAGAACAGACGGATCAACAGGATTGTCAAGCGTAAGATAATCTGCCACGATGTGACAAAGGTCCCAACAAAAGATGACAACCAGCCCATCCCAACCAAGAGCATCGTATATTCAATTCCGCATGAGCTCTGAATTTTTTATCAATTTTCAAAATAATTTAAGGAAAATATAACTGATTTTCTAAATCAATATCGGCGAAATACGGCGACGCGATAAGGGTGGTAATTCCATATCCGGGCTCAATTATTGTAAGTGAAAGTGTATGCTATTACCACTCATTCAAAACATGCCGACGCGACGATTCAAATGAGTGAACCATCTCGACGACACGGTTCGAATGAGTGGTAACAGTATATTTTTATCAATTTTCGACATCATTTAAGGAAAATATGACTCATTTTCGAAATCAATATCGGTGAAATACGGCGATGCGATAAGGGTGGTAATTCCATATCCGGATTCACTCTTCAAACACCTGTGGTTACAGTTTTGTTTTATGCAAATTTGTACATGCCGTAGTTGTGAATGAACAAATCCAGACATGGTTTGCACAAAAACCCAGACAGGTGTGATTCGGGTTTGCACACCATTAATGCGTGACCAAAATAGTCAGTTTTATTTCTGGAAAATGAACGGCTAAATCTGAGGTTCCATTGGTGTTTCTTCAATTAATTACGGTATGTACCAAAGATATACATTCTAATAAATGTGAAATGTAAAATAGCATAAAACGAGTTGTTAACAATGACCTACATACAAGATGTATACATACATGTACGCGCCACAATAGCGCCATAATATCTTACTGCATTTTGAGAACCGGCTACATAAGCTGCGAGAGGCTCGCAGCTAAAAATGATAGCCTTCATCCAGTAAAGTTGGACCTTTATAAGTGCATAGCCCGATACATTCTCCAAAATAATGTTCATTTATATATAGTACAGCATATTTTAGGGGTAAATCAGAATTGAAAATCAGTATTGCAATAGATCCGAGGGAGTACAAATCAGCCTGATCTGGATTTACACTGGTCGCAAAACCAATAATCCCCATTTCTCCAGGCACAGCCACATATAAACTGTAAGATCTCGTATCAGAACTAGGACAAGTAATAGTTGACACCGGTGTAGACACATATCAATTGCCCAGCCAGACAATGTGATCATGAGAACATATATGAGACAACTCATGTAATATTGTATCTTCGGACATCAGCGTAATTTCATGAAAAACGTTTACACAATTTACAATATTTTCCGTAAATGGCGTCGAAAGTCGAAAAACTTTTCAGAGTACATGCGGAATTATATTCCGCATGCACCCTGAAAAGTTTGTCAACTTTTGACTTTATTTATGAAAGATATTGTAAATTCTGTAAACATATTTAATGAAATTACGCAGATGTCCGAAGGTACAAAATCACAGGCATGTCTCAATTATTCACTTTCAGCAGTGGATGATACCTGGCCTACTGAATATTCAATATATGTAGCCCCTGATCAGATTTCCGTATAGTGATATACAAGCGTCTACATAGTAATAATCAAGTGCATATGCACTACTATAAAAACATACAAGTCATGTGAAATATATAAAACTGAATATCTGAAATCTACTGTAGTCGATAATAATACGTCTCCTATTTTGATGACATTGAACTTTTGAGTAATGTTTCCGAATAAAAGCGGCCGCCTGCCAATAATTAATGTGCGAGAGATGATTATATTGAATATTTAGAAAATACTTAGTATTATCATTGCTATATACATGTATATTAAATAGAGGATTTATATTATTGTGTAATGCTTTGATATTGTTATCATGTATTGAGTGGCTCAGTCAATTTGACTAATGAGATATCGTAGACTTGAGCAGCAGAACTTCCCAATTCCTATACTATATGTCAGTCATCAGGGTGCCGTTTCACTAAACTTCGTAAGACTAAAATGTTCGTAAGTGCAAATTTAGGATCGTCTGGAAATTGTAATTGATCGATTTACATTTATTGAACATAGGCTGCATGTAAATCCAATAATTGTTTACACAAAAACAAGGTTAATGTGAAATTTACAGACTATCATAATTTTGCACTTACGAACACTTTAGTCGTTTGAAGTTTAGTGAGCATTGACATTTCAGCATTACAAAATTACAGCCGAAAATATGTTGTCCTAGACCACACTTTTTTCTACAAATATCAAGTACCGTGAGTGAATGAGATGGACATATTTGTGTATGTCTGTTCAGTTAACAAGTTTATGAAACATGTAAACAGTTTGAATGATTTTATTTTTCCCTACTACAATTGTGGTGAAAATCAAATTTCAGCATTTAAATGTGAAATACTCTTTAACGCTAAACCTTATCTGGAGCACTGTGTTATGCAGATGCATGCATACATGATACCGAAACGTTTAGCCAGCTCTTTGGGCCTGCCTATGCGTATGTGTCTGTGATTGGATAAATGGGGATTATGGGATTTGTGACCAGTGTAGCTCCTGATACATACGCATGTAGCCTGATAGCGTTCTATATTAATTGAATGTTAGAAGCATGATGGGTGTCTCATTGATGGAATGGTGAACAGAGCAGATTATGATTAGACTGTGCTACAGCAGGCTGATCTGGATCTACACTGGTCGCAAACCCAAAAGCCTCATTTCTCCAGTCTCAGCCACATATGTTGACTGTGTATCTGGGTTACTCACATTGTGTCCAGGTGGAACCGGCGGCGGGCAGCGGATGTTCCAATGGCGTTAATGTTGCGTTCTGAATTTTTCTAGTACTCTGGTCTGGAATCAGAAAGCGGAATTATTGTGTAACCGGAAGGTCATTATTACATTTCATCCAAACTCCTATATCATATCCTATATATATATATATATATATATATATATATATACATATTATAATGGACATTTAACACCTGTATATTTTCTGAGCGTTTTAACGTCCATCTTAAGACATGGCTTACTGTTGCATAAGCACAGCTGAACAGCTAAGTTTAATGTCTTATGATGTCCGTCATTTGGCGCGGAATCTAAAGTCTCGTTCTGGCATTGGCTTTGACGGCTGTCGTCACTTCTTCGATAGTCGCCAGTGTATGCGCATCGCCGCCATATTACATGTTTTGATAAACAATGAATTACATAATGTAATTTAGTTTTGGGTTTATCTCCAGGTAATTGTAAATGTTGCATATATGTCTTGCTTGTATCTAGCTTAATCGGTGAAATATTTGGACGTTTTATACACTCCATTGTCACTTTGATCACCGATTATCACTCATTTTCTCGTGAGCCTGATTACTTTGCATATAGTTTGTTTGTTTGTTGGGGTTTAACGGCCTATCAACAGCTAAGGTCATTTAAGGCCGGGTCAATGGGTTTAGTACTAAATCCAATATATTAACTGTACAAGTACATGTACATGTTCAAGTACATGTACAAATGGGGGGGGGGATTCCAAAATCAGAACTGAATATTTACAATAACAAAAACTATATATTCAGCCCTGAAATCAGAATAATCCTGATCTGATGCCAGGTCCTCGCCACACCAGAATCACTTGGTCCCTCCCAAAAGCAGTAGGCTCAGTAATAATCTTACTACTTTTATAATGGGCAATAACCCAATTCAACTCCCAGGTAACTAAAGAGCCAAAGATAAAAACGTACCTGAGGGCCAAACCAGGCAAATCGTGATTCATATAAGGAGGAACCCATACCGTTAATTTACGCCGTCTCAATCGCCCGACCACCACCCACTTCATATAGTTATCATACATGGCGTGCATGTTCGATTGTGTATACATCTACTCTATTTCATGAGAATTGCGACATATTATGTTCAGGCACCGGCCAGATATTGATATTATGTATCAATTGGCACCTTACTGATTCTAGTTACAGAGCTCCAGATAAGCTGCGCATTTGCGTAACTACACAATTAAAATTGCCAAAAACCCAATTGAAATCAGAAGTAGCGAGTATCAAAAAGCAATAACAAATTTGTGGTACCTTTATTATGCTACAGAAAACAATAAAAATACCACAAATCTAGCATATTTTTCTTATTTTCCATCAAAACACATCTTGGTATTTCATTAGAATTGTTTCCAAGGAGACAATTCTAATGAAATGCCAAGACATGTTTTCATTTCGAAGCAAACTATTCAATAATTGCTGTCTGTTGATGTGTAAACAGTAGTGTACTTTCATTTTACCGAATTAACATATTTAAATACCCAACTGCTTCAGATATGATGGAGTGAAAATACTCAATTCCTTATACCGGCCGATAGTCATATATTGTATCTACGGTTCATGTCAGACAGTTTCATGACCGGGATTTGTGTTCATTTTAACACATACCCACCGTTATTTATGCCACATTAGGCCAAAAAAAAATTGTTTGTTTCCGCTAACACCTGGAAAAAAATAGGGTAGGTACGCGAAACTTTTTTTTTTTCTCGAATTTTTTTCCGTTCACGACACTGGATCAATGGGTTAGTGAAAATATACTGTTTTTATCCCAAAAAATACCGATATGACGAAAAAAAGTGTAGGGTCGGTTGGAAAAAGATAGGGTCGGTCGGGTTAGTGAAAACAAACACATTTTTGTTTACGCCTTACGGTGCATTGTTAGGTTAGAACCGCTAGTATCATGTGTTCATCCCTATTTGATCATCAATGAGGACCCTGATTGGCTGGCACAAATGTGCAGCCATATCCATGTCTTCACTGGTAACAGATTCCATTGTGTCCCTTTGTTAAATTCCGACGCATCAATGTAGGTTCTGATCAGACTCCACATATGTGCAGTCTGATCTGGGACTACACTGGTCACATACATGCAGGAGCGCCAGTTAATGTACGGATCAGATTGCACCAAGGTGCAGTCTGATCTGGGACTACACTGGTCGCATATGACCGATGCATCCTTTTGGATCTTTTTGCTTATGAGTTTAGTTCGGTTCAACGACTTCTTCGATAGTCGCCAGTGTACGCGAATCGCCGCCATATTACATGTTTTGATAAACAATAAATTACATTATGTAATTTAGTTTTGGGTTTATCTCCAGTTTCTCAAGACCTCAGCGATACAGAGCATCCCTGATAGTCCGACCCTTTCCCCCACCAGTATGTTCGTAATGGACGTGCTGTGTCAATTGCATAAAATTGCATTTTGCAGTTAAACCCTTTCACCCCTAATATAAATAACTGGAATGGAGTTGGATATGTTAATTCTCCAACCAAGCCAATCATCACAAAATGATTTTCAAACTAGTCCATTTATGAAAAGGTAGTGTTTTTGTTATGAAAAATATGAAAATTACTTGCTCATCATGAGCCGGTGTCACAGAATATTCTCCCCCCCAGGGGTGAAAATATTCGGCGAATATTTTCCCCTCCACACAAATATTCTCCCCCCCACCTCCATTCATTGTAAAATCGGGTGGGGGGGATAATATTCGGCGAATAATTTGCCCCCCGCCCCCGGTCAGCCAAACCGTGTGTGATATGAGTCTGATGTAGAGAGGGGGAGGGGGGGGGGGGGGGGGGGGATATAATATTCGGCGAATAATTTGTCCCCCGCCCCGGTCAGCCAAACCGTGTGTGATATGAGTCTGATGTAGGAGGGGGGGGGGGGGGGGGGGGGGGGGGGGTGGGGGGGGGGGGGGGGGGGGATAATATTCGGCGAATAATTGCCCCCACCCCCTCCCAGTCAGCCAAACCTTCTGTGATATGAGTGTTGTGTAGTAGGAGAGGTGGGGGGGATAATATTCGGCGAATAATTTGCCCCCCGCCCCCCGGTCAGCCAAACCGTCTGTGATATGAGTGTGGTGTAAAGGAGAGGTGGGGGGGGGGACAACTTTTCTGCGAATAATTTGCCCCCCGCCCCCGGTCAGCCAAACCGTGTGTGATATGAGTCTGATGTAGAAGTGGGAGGGGGGGGGGGGGGGGGGGGGGGATATATTCGGCGATTAATTTGCCCCCCCCCTCCCAGTCAGCCAAAACCTTCTGTGATATGAGTGTTGTGTAGAGGAGAGGTGGGGGGGGGATAAATTATTCGGCGAATAATTCGCCCCCGCCCCCCCGGTCAGCCAAACCGTCTGTGATATGAGTGTGGTTGTAGAGGAGAGGGGGGGGGGTGGGGGGGATATTATTCAGCGAATAATTTGTCCCCCTCCCCCGCCCCCGGTCAGCCAAACCGTGTGTGATATGAGTCCTGATGTAGGAGAGGGGGAGGGGGGGGGGGGGGGGGAGGGGGGGGGGGGGGGATAATATTCGGCGAATAATTTGCCCCCCCCCCCCTCCCTGTCAGCCAAACCTTCTGTGAAATATGAGTGTTGTGTAGAGGAGGAGGTGGGGGGGATAATATTCGGCCGAATATTTGCCCCCTCGCCCCCCGGTCAGCAAACCAAAGTCTGTGATATGAGTGTGGTGGTGTAGAGGAGATGGTGGGGGGGGGGATAATATTCGGCGAAAATAATTTGCCCCCCGCCCCCCGTCAGCCAAACCGTGTGTGATATGAGTCTGAATGTAGGAGAAGGGGGGGGGATTAATATCGGCGAATAATTTGCCCCCCCCCCCCTCCCAGTCAGCCAAACCTTCTGTGATATGAGTGTTGTGTAGAGGAGAGGTGGGGGGATAATATTTGGCGAATAATTTGCCCCCGCCCCCTGGTCAGCCAAACCGTCTGTGATATGAGTGTGGTGTAGAGAGGTGGGGGGGATAATATTCGGCGAATAATTTGCCCCCCGCCCCCGGTCAGCCAAACCGTGTGTGATATGAGTCTGATGTAGGAGAGGGGGGGGGGGGGTGGGGTAATAATATTCGGCGAATAATTTGCCCCCCCCCCTCCCAGTCAGCCAAACCTTCTGTGATATGAGTGTTGTGTAGAGGAGAGGTGGGGGGGGATAATATTCGGCGAATAATTTGCCCCCCGCCCCCCGGTCAGCCAAACCGTCTGTGATATGAGTGTGGTGTAGAGGAGAGGTGGGGGGGATAATATTCAGCGAATAATTTGTCCCCTGCCCCCGGTCAGCCAAACCGTGTGTGATATGAGTCTGATGTAGGAGCGGGGGGGGGGGGGTATAATATTCGGCAAATAATTTGCCCCTCCCCTCCCTCCCTGTCAGCCAAACCTTCTGTGATATGAGTGTTGTGTAGAGGAGAGGTGGGGGGGATAATATTCGGCGAATAATTTGCCCCCCACCCCCCGGTCAGCCAAACCGTGTGTGATATGAGTCTGATGTAGGAGAAGGGGGGGGGGGATAATATATTCGGCGAATAATTTGGCCCCCCCCCCCATCCCAGTCAGCCAAACCTTCTGTGATATGAGTGTTGTGTAGAGGAGAGGTGGGGGGGATAATATTCGGCGAAATAATTTGCCCCCCGCCCCCCGGTCAGCCAAACCGTCTGTGATATGAGTGTGTAGTAGAGGAGGTGGGGGGTGGGGATAATATTCAGCGAATAATTTGTCCCCTGCCCCCGGTCAGCCAAACCGTGTGTGATATGAGTCTGATGTAGGAGCGGGGGGGGGGGGGATAATATTCGGCAAATAATTTGCCCCTCCCCTCCCCTCCCTGTCAGCCAAACCTTCTGTGATATGAGTGTTGTGTAGAGGAGAGGTGGGGGGGATAATATTCGGCGAATAATTTGCCCCCCGCCCCCCGGTCAGCCAAACCGTCTGTGATATGAGTGTGGTGTAGAGGAGAGGGGGGGGGGGGGGGGGATAATATTCGGCGAATAATTTGCCCCCCGCCCCCCGTCAGCCAAACCGTGTGTGATATGAGTCTGATGTAGGAGTGGGGGGGGGGGATAATATTCGGCGAATAATTTGCCCCTCCCCCCCCCCCCCCTCCCAGTCAGCCAAACCTTCTGTGATATGAGTGTTGTGTAGAGGAGAGGTGGGGGGGAGGGATAATATTTGGCGAATAATTTGCCCCCGCCCCCTGGTCAGCCAAACCGTCTGTGATATGAGTGTGGTGTAGAGAGGTGGGGGGGATAATATTCGGCGAATAATTTGCCCCCCGGTCAGCCAAACCGTGTGTGATATGAGTCTGATGTAGGACAAGGGGGGGGGGGATAATATCATTCGGCGAATAATTTGGCCCCCCCCCCCCCCCTCCCCAGTCAGCCAAACCAAACTTCTGTGATTGATGAGTGTTGTGTAGAGGAGAGGTGGGGGGGATAAAATATTCGGCGAATAATTTGCCCCCGCCCCCCGGTCAGCCAAACCGTCTGTGATATGAGTGTGGTGTAAAGGAGAGGTGGGGGGGGGGGGATAATAATCTGCGAATAATTTGACCCCCGCCCCCGGTCAGCCAAACCAAAGTGTGTGATATGAGTCTGATGTAGGAGAGGGGGGGGGGATAATATTCGGCGAATAATTTGCCCCCCCGCCCCCCGGTCAGCCAAACCGTCTGTGATATGAGTGTGGTGTAGAGGAGGTGGGGGGGGTGGGGGGGGGGGGGGGATAATATTCGGCGAATAATTTGCCCTCTGCCCCCCGGTCAGCCAAACCGTCTGTGATATGAGTGTGGTGTAGAGGAGAGGTGGGGGGATAATATCGGCGAATATTTTGCCCCCCGCCCGTTGCCCAGTCAGCCAAACCCTCTGTGATATGAGTGTGATGTAGAGGGAGGAGGTTCCAGGGGGGGGGGGGGGGGGGATAATATTCGGTGAATATTTTGCCCCCCGCCCGCCGGTCAGCCAAACCGTCTGTGATATGAGTGTGGTGTAGAGGAGAGGGGGGGGATAATTATTCGGCGATATTTTGCCCCCCGTCGCCCAGTCAGCCAAACCCTTTGTGATATGAGTGTGATGTAGATGAGAGGTGGGGGGGATAATATTCGGCGAATAGTTTGCCCCCCCACCCCCGGTCAGCCAAACCGTCTGTGATATGAGTGTGATGTAGAGGAGAGGGAGGGGGGGGGGGATAAAATTTGGCGAATAATTTGCGTCCCAGTCAGCCAGACCCTCTGTGATATGAGTGTGGTGTAGAGGAGAGGTGGGGGGGGGGGGATAATATTCGGCGAATAATTTGCCCCCCGCCCCCCGTCAGCCAAACCGTGTGTGATATGAGTCTGATGTAGGAGAAGGGGGGGGGGATAATATTCGGCGAATAATTTGCCCCCCCCCCCCCCTCCCATCCCAGTCAGCCAAACCTTCTGTGATATGAGTGTTGTGTAGAGGAGAGGTGGGGGGGATAATATTTGGCGAATAATTTGCCCCCGCCCTCTGGTCAGCCAAACCGTCTGTGATATGAGTGTGGTGTAGAGAGGTGGGGGGGATAATATTCGGCGAATAATTTGCCCCAGCCCCCCAGTCAGCCAAACCCTATGTGATATGAGTGTGATGTAGAGGAGTAGGGGGGGGGATAATATTCGCGGCGAATAATCCCCCCCCCCCCCCGGCCCCAGTCAGCCAAACCCTCTGTGATATGAGTGTGGTGTAGAGGAGAGCGTGGGGGGATAATATTCGGCGAATAATTTGCCCCCAGTCAGCCCCAGGCGAAAAATTCCCCCCCCCCCCTCCCCCCACCCCCCTCCCCGGTCCCCCCCCGGCCCCGGTCAGCCAAACCCTCTATATTATCCCCCCACCTCTCCTCTACACCACACTCATATCACAGACGGTTTGGCTGACCGGGGGGCAGGGGGCAAATTATTCGCCGAATATTATCCCCCCCACCTCTCCTCTACACAACACTCATATCACAGAGGGTGGTTTGGCTGACTGGGGGCGGGGGGCAAATTATTCGCCGAATATTATCCCCCCCACCTGTCCTCTCACAACACTCATATCACAGAGGGTTTGGCTGACTGGGGGGCGGGGGGCAAATTATTCGCCGAATATTATCCCCCCCACCTCTCCTCTACACAACACTCATATCACAGAGGGTTTGGCTGACTGGGGGGCGGGGGCAAATTATTCGCCGAATATTATCCCCCCCCCCGACCACCTCTCCTCTACACCACACTCATATCACAGACGGTTTGGCTGACAGGGGGGGCGGGGGGAAATTATTCGCCGAATATTATCCCCCCCACCTCACCACTCTACACCACACTCATATGACAGAGGGTTTGGCTGACTGGGGGGCGGGGGGCAAATTATTCGCCGAATATTATCCCCCCACCTCTCCTACACAACACTGATATCACAGAGGGTTTGGCTGACTGGGGGGCGGGGGGCAAATTATTCGCCGAATATTATCCCCCCCACCCCCCTCCTCTCCTCTACACCACACTCATATCACAGACGGTTTGGCTGACCGGGGGGCGGGGGGCAAATTATTCGCCGAATATTATCCCCCCCCACCTCTCCTCTACACCACACTCATATCACAGACGGTTTGGCTGACAGGGGGGCGGTGGGGAAATTATTCGCCGAATATTATCCCCCCACCTCACCTCTACACCACACTCATATCACAGAGGGTTTGGCTGACTGGGGGGCGGGGGGCAAATTATTCGCCGAATATTATCCCCCCCCCCACCTCTCCTCTACACAACACTCATATCACAGAGGGTTTGGCTGACTGGGGGGCGGGGGCAAATTATTCGCCGAATATTATCCCCCCCACCTCTCCTCTACACCACACTCATATCACAGACGGTTTGGCTGACAGGGGGGCGGGGGGGAAATTATTCGCCGAATATTATCCCCCCCACCTCACCTCTATACCACACTCATATCACAGAGGGTTTGGCTGACTGGGGGGCGGGGGCAAATTATTCACCGAATATTATCCCCCACCTCTCCTACACAACATCATATCACAGAGGGTTTGGCTGACTGGGGGCAAATTATTCGCCGAATATTATCCCCCCCACCTCTCCTCTACACCACACTCATATCACAGACGGTTTGGCTGACCGGGGGGCGGGGGGCAAATTATTCGCCGAATATTATCCCCCCCACCTCTCCTCTACACAACACTCATATCACAGACGGCTTGGCTGACTGGGGGGCGGGGGGCAAATTTATTCGCCGAATATTATCCCCCCACAGTAACAATAATAAAAGTCAGGAAAAAGGGGGGGGGGGGGAGAATATTCCGGTGGAGGGCAAAATATTCGGCGAACATTCTACCCCCCGGGGGGGGGAAAATATTCGTAATGAGGGGGAGATTATTCGCCTGGGGGGGAGAATATTCGGCGAAATATTCTGGGGGGAAAATATTTGTTTACACCGGCTCATCTGGATCTACACTGTGTGCCAATACCACCATACATGTATGTACAGAGTGGCCTGCGGTTCTCTTACCAGGCGAATTGCAATTCCTGGAGCGCAGGATTGCAATTCGCGTTCCCATTAATTGCAATTGGACCGCAATCGGACCGCAATCGGACTGCAATCATGTGACCGCGGTCCAAAGAGTTGGTTGCGGAATTGCAATACTTATAGCGCAGTTCGCGCTGCGCTCCGCTTTTAATTGCAATTTACGCTCCTTTGTTTCTGTAAACTGCGAAAGAATGACCGCTTTACGCTGCGCTCTGCGGTAAAACCCAGCGGACCGCTCTGCTTAACCAATGCGGCAATAAAATCGAAATAGTTGACAAACGTATCCGTGTTCCAATCCAAAATTTTATCCCATCTATCTAATTCAAAGTGACTACCCTAGAAAGTCAGCGGTATTTGTGATCTGTTTTTTTGGTGCGCAAATATAAATCGGCGGGTTATTGCGAGACAAACAGTGAAACATTGACCTTGACAATTTCTTGGACAAAACAAAATGTCGTCACTCACTCACTGCCGTTCCGAATATCAAGAACACATTAATACACCACCATGCTGACAATATATTTATTTTCATATAAAATCAAAGATAATGTGTGGTCTACGGTATAATATAGCAAAACAAAGCATCAATTTTGCGTTTTGTTTACGTTTTCGTCGGTATCAAATTACGTTTTCCTATTATATTGACATTATTTCGACGCGATCCTATAGTCGACATGACAATTTCTGAGATCAATACAACTTTTCATAATGTCTTTCAATTTCAAGCTGCAAGGAGACTGTGAATTGCATATTAACCATAATAACATGGTGAACATATTGATAATAATTTTAAAAGAAAAGCATATTTTAATTTTCAAAACCTGATCATAAAAATTAAAATATTACTGCAAACGTTCTGTTCTAGCTGTTGATTTCTATTGGCCTGATTCAAATTTTGTGAAGATAATATTTATTCCGATGATAGCCATTTATTTAAAATAAAACGGTTTACTTGTGTCACAGAGTGAGAAAGATAAATAACGGCCTGGAATCGAACCAGGGACCTCATGTTTACCGTACCATGCCCATGACTCTACCGAGCAAGCTAACAAGGCACAGATCATACACACTTCATCCCCATGGTCAGTTGCGTACTGTGACATTCTTCTCCGCCAAATTGAAATTCGTCCTCGAATTCTATGTTTAATTTTTGTCTCCGAATTCCATATGTTTGGGTACAATTTGGGAGTATTTATCAGTCGCGGTCCTTTGTTGGGCAACAGAATACTCAATTATCGTCCGTACCCAGAGTTCCGGTTTTTCCTGCAGAGTACCGAATCGGATCTCATTCGCGCTTTAGCTGTTAATTGTGACATATTTTTCTGTACTTATTACACAGAAATGAATAAGTATAATACTGACATTTCTTTCAATTGAAAAATACAGAAAATATGTCGCAATTAACAGTTGAAGTGCAAATCAAATGTGATTTGGTACTTTTGCAGGGGAAACCTACGGAGAGCACCATTATAAACTCTCGGTACGGACGATGCGGGAGTATTCTGCAGAGTTACTTCCCGCAACTACGTTGGGCGCTAAATGTCACAGGGTGAGAAAGATGTGCACCAGCCCGGAATCGAACCGGGGATCTCTGGTTTACCACACCATCGCTCTACCTGCTGAGCAAACCGGGCACAAATACACACTTATTCACCATAGTGATCACTTCATTCAACCAAAAATTCACAAGCTAGAAGTAATTATGCCAAATTATTACAGTCAACATCACAGATTATGCTCTTGGCGACATTAGCGGACATAAATTTGTCCATCAATTTGATCAAATAAACAACGGAATCTGACAGATAACACTACGACGGCGCATGGAAACATCATTATTCTGGTACTTGGAATCAAAATGGTGGATATTAAGATCAATATGTGAGGCGCTGACGGAACCTTTAACATTTTTTATCACGATAGCAGCTACAGGGATTGTTGGACGCATTTATTTAGAGAAACAAGAGATTACAATGGATTGGATAATATACTAAGTGACATTTTGTTCTAACGTACACCAACATAGAGGATTAAATTTGCGACAATGTTGGATTCTGGATTTTGTGGACAGGTGACAGAAATCGGAGCTGGATAAGAACCGACAGACGTGATTCTGAATATGCGTGCTTGGTCTGTGGTTTTTCTTCCAGATCATGTCATGCATGTTTTAATTTCACGTCATGTCAAAGCAGCACTATTGAATATAATGAATAACTTTAATATTCTACACCAGAATTAAAGTTCATTCATCGTCTGATGTGTAACTGATAAATTAAGGTAAGTTACTTGTATATGACAACTTTTGCCTCACCACGATAGAGGAGGGGGCATTTAGTGTTACCCTTGACCTTGTCTGTTCTTCCGTCCGTCACCAACCTAGTAACTCGAAAAACTTTTAAACCGTAATAGCTACATACCTGAAATTTGGTACATGTATGTTTGATTCGACCCCATGGTCATGGATTATCTCCCCCTTTTCAAGTTAGAATTTTCCAATTTTGTCTTGTAGCTCGTAAAACTTTTAAACCCTAATAGCTACACACCTGAAACTTGGTATGTCCTTATGATGAGTAGATTTGCAAAGTTTATTTTCATTCGACACCCGAGTCATGGATTATCTCCCTCTTTTTGAATTAGAATTTGAAAAATTTTAAAATTTTGCCTTGTAACTCGTAAAACTTTTGTAATAGCTACAGCACTGAAATTTGATATGTAGCTTCCTTCTGATGAGTAGATGCGGAAAGTTTATTTCGATTTTTGATTCGAACCCCGTGTCATGGATTATCTCTCCCTTTTGGACACTGGAATTTTGCCTTGTTTACTATCAAAGCGATATGTGCATTATGTGGGGTATCCGTGTTCTATGAACACATTTTCTAGTTTAGTTATCTCCCTTTGTTTTTTCGCGCACTGATTTGTCCGGAGCATAACGCGAACACCCTTTGCAATATTTTGTATGAAACTTAACACATGCATAGGTCTCACTGGACAGGGCGGAGCTAGTGTTAAAGGTACATGCCCACTCAGTAGGCACAAAATGTTCTTTATGTCAGAGACATCATCGGAGACATTTTCTGGCCAGATAAACAATCATTTACCATTACCCACGTATTGTTTGGCATTATTATACATTTTATATCAGAAGAAAATTTCCACATTGATATCAGGGACGATAACCGTGTTTCCTTAAAATGTTAACGGACATTACTATTTATTCTCTGTATTTATTTTTTGATGTGCAATGATCATACTTTATAATCTGTCAATTTTTTTTTCAGTTGATGCATTTAATTTAATAGTATAAATAATTATATCATGCCCCATTTGCACATGAAAATACCGATACCACCGCGCGTCACTATCAGTAAAATAAATATTACCAAATGATTATATCTGTATAGCGGGCACTCGTAATGTTTATATTAAAGTAGTGGAATAGTGACAATTATACACTTATTTAATTCCCATAAAGAGCATTTTTAGCCTACTGAGTGGGCTTGCACCTTTAAAAAGGGGTTGGACAATTGTTGTCGTGACCGCCTGCGGACAGTGCGATATAGTCTGCACATTGACGTCCATCTGTATTTTTTTTGCCGAGCCTGCTTGCGGAAAGCGAGACTTAGTGATCACAATGACGTCCGTGCATCAGTCCGTCCGAAATCGGTGTATGTTTTTAAATACCATATCCTAAGTCACATTGACTTGAAACATCAAATGCTTATTAGTCATAATCCATATATTCATTCTGTCTCCCACTCATGCGGCCCCTGTGCCCCAAGGTCAAGGTCAAATGACTTTGAAATTTTTGTTAAAGTTTTTGCATACCTTATATCCACAACACTTACCCAGATTTGCTTCAAACTTCAGATAATTCTTTATTACTTCCATTATTTTCATATTATAGCCCACGCATGCGACCCACATGCCCAAGATCAAGGTCAAATGACTTTCAAATTTGCGTTAAAGCTTTTACATACGTTAATTCAAACTTCAAATAAATATACTCGGACACCATCAAATGCCTCGGTGGGCTCAACATGCGGGCCATGGCCATCTGATTTTTATTTACCGTAGGTTTAAAGATTTTAAGAACACTATATCTCAGAAACAGCTTCGCCAATTCACTCGAAGCTTCACATGTGTGTTTATCATCATCCATATTTTCATTCTATGCTCAACTCCTGCAACCCCTGTGCCCAATATCAAGGTAAAATTACTTTCAAATTTACCTCAAAGTTTTTGACATGCCTGCATGTGGACAGTGCGATATAGTTGTCACATTGGCCTACATACGTACGTACGTACATCCGTCCGGTTAAATTTTTTTGATTTAAGGTTAAAGTTTTTAAAGGTACATGCCCACTCAGTAGGCACAAACTGTTCTTTATAGCAATTAAATAAGTGTATAATTGTGTCACTATTCCACCAGTTCTAAAAATTATGTGTGCGCTATCCATATATAATCATTTAGTAATATTTATTTTTACTGATAATGACTAGCAGTGTATCAAGCTATTTTCATATTCAAATGAGGCATGATATTTTTATGCCACTGGGTTTCGAAGAAACGGGTGGCATATAGTGTTTGGACCGTCCGTCCGTCTGTCCGTCCGTCACACTTTTCGGTTAACCACTTTGTCACAGTTTCTCAAATATGCTGCAGGTGGCATCCGCGTTCGACAGACGCATTTCTTGTTTTTAATAATTTATGCTAATTAAAGGTACATACCCACTCAGTAGCACAACAATTAAAGTTATGTGTATTCTCAGTTATTTGTAGGAATTAAATAAGTGTATAATTTTGTCACTATTCCACCAGTTCTAAACATTACGAGTGCCCGTTATATGGATATAATCATTTAGTAATGTTTATTTCACTGATAGTGACACGCGGTGATATCAGGCTATTTTCATAGGCAAATGGGGCATGATATTTTTTAATTACTTATACTAATTAAATGTGTTTCCCTGAAAAAATAATGTTTTCGACAGATTATAAAGTATGATCATTGCACATCAAAAAATAAATAGTAATGTCTTGGTAACATTTTCAGGAAACACGGTTATCGCCCCTGATAGCAGTGTGGAAATTTACGTCTGATATAAAATGTATAATAATGCCAATAAATATGTGTATTAATGGTGAATTAATGTTTATTTTGCCAGAAAATGTCTCAGATGATGTCTCTGATATAAAGAACATTTTGTGCCTACTGAGTGGGCATGTACCGCTTCACCAATTCACTCGAAACTTCACATACGGTGTATTTGTCACCCACATTTTCATTATTATTTATATGTGCCCAATGTCACGGTCAAATTACTTTGAAATTTCCCTTAAAGTTTTTGTTGGGCCCGCTTGCAGACAGAGCGATAAACTTGGCACATTGGTGTGCATTCAGGATAAAGTTTTTGGTTTAAGTGTTTTTTAGTTAAAGTTTTTGGGTATACTATCAAAGCCTCGGCGGGTGCGGCATGTTTTTACGTCAACGGGCTAAAGCTTTGTTGCAATAAAAAAAATGGTTTGTACTATCAAATGCCTCGACGGGCACGACATGCAGGCCATGGCCATCTAGTTATTATGGCATGCGATTTGATCAGTCGGCCATCGCACCATGACTAGTTTAGCACTTGATCAGTCGGCCATCGCACCAGGACTAGTTTAGCACTTGATCAGTCGGCCATCACACCAGGACTAGTTTAGCACTTGATCAGTCGGCCATCGCACCAGGACTAGTTTAAAACTTGATCAGTTTCCCATCTCACCAGGACTAGTATAGCACTTGATCAGTCGGCCATCGCACCAGGACTAGTTTAGAACTTGTTCAGTCGGCCATCGCACCAGGACAAGTATAGCACTCGATCAGTCGGCCATCGCACCAGGACTAGTTTAGAACTTCATCAGTCGGCCAGCGCTCCAGGACTAGTTTAGCACTTGATCAGTCTGCCATCGCACCATAAGTAGTATAGTGCTTGATTAGTCGCCCATTGCACCATGCCCAGTATAGCACTTGATCAGTTGGCCATCTCACCATGCCCAGTATAGCACGTGATCAGTCGGCCATGCCGAGTATAGCACTAGATCATTCGGCCATCACACCAGGACTACCTTAGCACTTGATCAGTCGGCCATCGCACCAGGACTAGTATAGCACTCAATCAGTCGGCCATCACACCAGGACTAGTTTAGAACTTGATCAGTCGGCCATCACACCAGTACTACTTTAGCACTTGATCAGTCGGCCATCGCACCAGGACTAGTATAGCACTCGATCAATCGGCCATCGCACCAGGACTAGTTTATAACTTGATCAGTCGGCCATCGCACCAGGACAAGTATAGCACTCGATCAGTCGGCCATCGCACCAGGACTAGTTTAGAACTTCATCAGTCGGCCAGCGCTCCAGGACTAGTTTAGCACTTGATCTGTCGGCAATCTCACCATGACTAGTATAGAACTAGATCAGTCAGCCATCGCTCCAGGACTAGTTTAGCCCTTGGTCAGTCGGCCATCATACCAGGACTAGTTTAGCCCTTGATCAGTTGGCCATCGCACCAGGACTAGTGTAGTCCTTGATCAGTCGGCCATCGCACCAGGACTAGTTTAGCCCTTGATCAGTCGGTCATCGCACCAGGACTAGTAGAGCACTTGATCAGTCTGCCATCGCACCATAAGTAGTATATGCTTGATTAGTCGCCCATTGCACCATGCCCAGTATAGCACTTGATCAGTTGGCCATCTCACCATGCCCAGTATAGCACGTGATCAGTCGGCCATGCCGAGTATAGCACTAGATCATTCGGCCATCACACCAGGACTACTTTAGCACTTGATCAGTCGGACCATCGCACCAGGACTAGTATAGCACTCAATCAGTCGGCCATCACACCAGGACTAGTTTAGAACTTGATCAGTCGGCCATCACACCAGTACTACTTTAGCACTTGATCAGTCGGCCATCGCACCAGGACTAGTATAGCACTCGATCAATCGGCCATCGCACCAGGACTAGTTTATAACTTGATCAGTCGGCCATCGCACCAGGACTAGTTTAGAACTTGATCAGTCGACCATCGCACCAGGAATAGTTTAGCCCTTGATCAGTCGGCCATCGCACTGCGACTAGTTTAGCCCTTGACTAGTCGGCCATCGCACCAGGACTAGTATAGCACTCGATCGGTCGGACATCGCACCAGGACTAGTTTAGAACTTGATCAGTCGGCCATCGCACCACGACTAGTTTAGAACTTGATCAGTCGGCCATCGCACCAAGACTAGTTTAGTCCTTGATCAGTCGGCCATCGCACCAGGACTAGTTTAGAACTTGATCAGTCGACCACCGCACCATGACTAGTTTTGCCTTTGCTCAGTCGGCCATCGCACCAGGACTAGTTTAGAACTTGATCAGTCTGCCATCGCACCAGGACTAGTTTAGAACTTGATCAGTCGGCCACTGCACCAAGACTAGTTTTGCCCTTGCTCAATCGGCCATCGCACCAGGACTAGTTTAGAACTTGATCAGTCGGGCATCACACCACGACTAGTTTAGAACTTGATCAGTCGGCCATCGCACCAAGACTAGTTTAGCCCTTGCTCAGTCGGCCATCGCACCTGGACTAGTATAGCACTCGATCAGTCGGCCATCGCACCATGACTAGTTTAGAACTTGATCAGTCGGCCATCGCACCAAGACTAGTTTAGCCCTTGCTCAGTCGGCCATCGCACCTGGACTAGTATAGCACTCGATCAGTCGGCCATCGCACCATGACTAGTTTAGAACTTGATCAGTCGGCCATCGCACCAAGACTAGTGTAGCCCTTGATCAGTCGGCCATCGCACCAGGACTAGTTTAGAACTTGATCAGTCGGCCATCGCACCACGACTAGTTTAGAACTTGATCAGTCGGCCATCGCACCAAGACTAGTTTAGCCCTTGCTCAGTCGGCCATCGCACCTGGACTAGTATAGCACTCGATCAGTCGGCCATCGCACCATGACTAGTTTAGAACTTGATCAGTCGGCCATCGCACCAAGACTAGTATAGCACTTGATCAGTCGGTCATCGCACCAGGACTAGTTTAGCACTTGATCAGTCGGCCACGTCATCCTGCGTTACAGACAGAAGTGGTGGTCGGGGGTGTGTAGTGTAGTCATAGACAAAAAACTGGTGGTGGTGGTAATACACATTGTTCCCACTGTGGGATATAGACTGGAACTTTTATGACGCCAAATGTAGATGTCGGTGTGCGTGGGGGATCATTGTTTTTGTGTCCCCGGCGGTGGTGCGGAGTACAGTGATGAATTACTGTATATTGAACACACATGTATATGTACAGTGATTTACCGTACTTCACAATCCTCAGTTTTAAATATTGTTTCTGTATCGTAAAACTGAACATTTATTCATTTTGAAAAACTTCAAATTATGGCAGATGATCGAAATGAAAACCGGATGTTTACATTCGAAATGAACCGGTGCATCGGTATATTTTAACCACAGGATGACCCACTTTATATTCATACCATATCCGTACGGATATATCGTATATACGAACGGATATCGTATGTTTGTATAATATTCGTATAGTACGTTTGTATAATCACTGATAATGTAAACAAACTGTATACTATACGATGCTACGGTAAGTTTTTACCGGAAATAGCGAAAGAATGACCGCACAAACGGTATCGCGAAAGAATGACCGCACAAACTGGACCGCGAAAGAATGACCGCACAAACGGTATCGCGAAAGAATGACCGCAAAAACGGGACCGCGTTTGGACCGCGATTAGACTGCAATTAGACTGCAATTCCAGAGGGGAAGAATTGCAATTCAAGGACCGCTGGATTGCAATTCTTGGTAAGCGAATCGCAGGCGGGAGTGTAGTGTTGAAAGTGTTAACCCATTACATTCGGAATACACCTTTATGTGTATGAAATTGTTTAAGTATTTTATTTGTGTTATTTCTCAATGAAAGTATATGTTGTGACCACTTTAGGGTCGATACCTTATCAGCCTGAAGTATTGCTGCTGGTAGTTTAACTTTTACACCATTAACATCAAAAAGCCAGAATTTGTGGACTTGTGGCTTAATTAGCATCTTGTACATGCTCTGTATGTCGAGGTTCAGAACACATGAAGTCTGCTGAATTTCTTTATTTTGCAATGTTTATTATGTCTATATATGCCTTCAAAGTATGTATGTGTCACTTCATTTTCAAAATTGTTTTGTCACATAATATTACTTGTGCGTTTGTCCACGTATCTTAAGGTGGGGATCACGTGGTTTCCGAATGGCATGACGTCATGTTTTTTAGATGTGTTTCCAGTACATTTCCTTTAATATATTGCTATAAATGGAATGACATATTTTTATGAAATATACCGCAGCAAATGCGGTACACGTTGCCCTTTATTGTATAGGCGGATTTAATCTCATAATTCAGTCGTATTGACGAAGAATCGGTTACCGTAAATGTAAATAAAAACTAAAGCACGTGAATGTTAGAAATAAGCGGTACTCGATTCTTTGTGAATTTTATAAATTATTGTAAAAAAACTTTCAGAGCACCCATAAAACACATATTCCATCGTATTTGGTGCGCTACATATCAAAATCCGTCCATTTGTTAGTCATTAAAATCTACTGTAAACATGATGTCACAGATTACGTCACGTAAGAAAATCGGGTTCGGAAACCACGTGATCATACACCTTGAATAGTATAGTAACAGAAAAAGGTACGACGGCAGCCATCTTTTCAGAAAACGGAAGTGGATTGATTTACTCCCTGGGCCCGGCTAGCTAACTGTAATTAAGTTACTAATCCGCGTGAAAGCCGGGAATCCTGCACAAACAACATAGTTCCCGACCTTCATGCGCGTTGGTAACTTACAGTTAGCAAGGTAAATCAGTACACTTCCGTAGGTTGCCATCATACCTTTGCAGGGGCGTCGGAACAGGTCCGGAGACTGCCGCCGTACCAATAATGTTGACCAAAATATATGTTTTTATTGAAATATATAGAATTTATATATGCAAAAGAAAATTGTCATGAATGTAATTATTATTATTAATAGTATATAAACATGAACTATGCATTTCCCATACTGTTGACTTGAACATAAAATTACAGTTTTGTTTATCGTGTCGGCCAGATCTCGTTTGAATACATGTATATCAGCCGATGTTCCACTTTCTACATGTTTTTCTGCAATTTTTCTCAACTGAGTGGTAACAACATACACTTTGGGTGGTGGTGGGGAAATTATGGTCATTTTGTAACCTTGCCATTTCGTAACCGGACAATCTTGGTCGTTTCGTAACCATTCAGTTGATCGATTCGTAACCGGTAAACAATGCTAAATTACTCAATTCGTAACTGTCTGTCGGTCGATAGACGATTAAAGCAATTGAAAACATAGAGTAGGTGCTAATGGAACCTTTTCGCACCTTGTTAAGGATTCAGTAAGTGTGATAGCGAAGATGCAGAAATGTGAAGCTGTCACCAAGGCAAGAAACATAAAATGAGAATTTGAAAATCTATAGCATTATTTCTTCCTATCGTTGTGCTAAAAAAGTATCCTAATTTAGGTACAGATATGTAAAGTATAAATTATATAGAATATTGGATACAAAAATGCAGAACAAATAGCTAAGTTTGAAATGTGATATTTTTGCTAAAAAATGTTTTTCGGCATAGAAATCCCACGGTGCATGCACATCTTCAATATGTGTAGAAGACGTGTGTATAGTTTCAGATCGATTGATTGAACGGTTTCAGAGGAGTTGTGTGCACAAACTATGTACCGTATATAGAATTGCAAACAAACATGTAGAACAAATGGCTAAGTTAAAAAGGTGTTATTTTTGTTACAACATATTTTTTCGGCATCAAAACGCCTAGATGCACATCTTCAGTATGTGTAGAAGACGTGTGTATAGTTTCAGACCGATCGACTGAACGATTTCAGAGGAGTTGACACAAACTCTGTACCCTATATAGACATGATAGAATTGTCTACAAAAATGTATACAAAATGGCTAAGTTAAAAAGGTCATATTTTTGTTAAAAAATATTTTTTCGGCATAAAAACAACAATTAAGGTGCACTTCAGTATGTGTAGAAGACGTGTGCATAGTTTTAGATCGATCGACTGAACAGTTTCAGAGGAGTTGTGTACACAAACTCTGTACCCTATATAGAATTGTATACAAAAATGTAGAACAAATGGCTAAGTTAAAAAGGTGATATTTTTGTTAAATATGTGTAGAAGACGTGTGTATAGTTTCAGATCGATCGACTGAACGGTTTCGGAGGAGTTGTGTACACAAACTATGCTCTTGTTCTGTCCGCCGTCCCGCGGTAAAACATAATACGTACCGTTTTTTTAAAAACGGTCGTATAAAAACTATTGATGCCGCATACGATATGTCCAGAGTCTACACTGTCTTATAAATATCGGCAGGATCTATACTTTCTTTGTTCATTCAGATACAAACATTCAATCATTCAATTACTTAATACAATTGTTTATCTGAAGACACACATGCATTAAACATAGTATGCATAATTTTAGCTTTCCCGTCACAGCTAGATAGGAAGGCTTCCGTTTTTCTCCTTCAGGAAAACAGGCAGGAACCAATCCACTACATGCACATTTGCGTCAATCAACTGTGTGATTTGTGGTGAAGGCAATCAAGCAGACTTGTGTGGGCAATCCTTTGAGCACTCTTGGTGCTTGGCTTTCTTATGGTCACGCTGCCAATATTCGGCGCAAATATGAGAGCACATTCTCATTTTGCCCCCGAATTACCTCCAAATGATCACCACTCTTTGTACATTTATTGCGATTGCACAAAGAGCAAAACCAAACATTGTCCGACCCTTCGTCATTTCTCACGAAGGGCTTACCTGAATTCTGACCAGATTTGATATTTCGTTTGAATCCAATGGCATTAATATTGTCTCTTATAAGATGCTAATTAGAGAGAATGACCTGCTCAATGAGTGCAGAATCATCCTCCCAGCGTCTGAGGCCAAGTTCAATCTGCCGCATCCAGGATGCGTAGAAATAATGGAATGGTACTTAACGGCCCATCAACACACAAAAAGCATCATTCAGGGCGTAGCAAGAATGCAACCATTCAAATGAGTATATGTCCCAGAATACCCTTCAAATGAGTATGTCCCAGAATAGTGAACAATCTTCTTCAGTAGTGCAAGCCTACCTTTTCTCTCTTTCCTAGAAACAGTGTCACCTGACAAAATTTCTAATGCTACAAACAATTTGAAATCCAGACTGTCGAACTGCACAGATTTGTTGACACACTCAAACTGCAGACTCGCATGCGGCCATCGCGATCACTGGGGGTAACTAATCCGATCGGAAGATTTTGCCTCAATTCCAGAGTTTTTCTTACTTTTCATAGACTTATGCTTATATGGTTTAATTGCATATTCCGAGACAGACGAAGGGCAGAAAGCAGAGGGAGAAGAATCGGTATCGGAGCCGGGACTAGACAAATCGGCATCCGAGTCTGAACTATACATGTGTGCTGTTACTTACATCCTTTTTTGACATGTTCCACATGTTTGGGCCGACTTTGATAGTGGACATTGTGTTCGGACTTTCCGTACCTAGTTGTCTGCCTTAGAAATTGTTTTCGCCACTTGCTTTGTTTTCTTGCCAACTCGGCACGTGAGCCGTTGGTTCAAATTAAAGGTCTCTTCCATCTTATGGTAGACCTACAGCCCCCACAATGTAATATTTTAATTATTTAACATTATGTCACATTGTTTAATGTTTAGGCGACATTATTTTACACTTTAATGCGTACAAGTTGTACTGCGCAACATGATTAGCTCCCTTGTCAGTGGTCGTGTTGGTTTTGTAGCCATGCAGATCTACATTTTGGCACAGACCTAGAATAGGTCTCTGTGATTTTGGCTTCTGTGAGCTCATAGACGTGCGTGAAGTGTTGGAATATATGCGTATACCGCATATACTTGTGCTAAAGTGATCTGATGGTATATCAGATTTGTAATTATTCGTAACTGTATTGTACATGTTGTACTGTCTGCCATCACATTTGCATATACATACAGGGAAACGACCTTCCACTTGTAATGCATCCGAATAGTGCATTCTATTGCTATGATTGTCGTATCTGTCTTATTATACGTGAACGTGTTGTTGTTTCCCATTCAATGTTTGTGAATATAATCTTTTTCAAGAAGGGATTGTGACATCGCACATGCATATTGATGATATTCATACCGTGGAATTGCCATTCATATATATACAGTAGCGTAACCATTTGTCGGGATAACCCCGGCGTCGGGAATTTTCGTAAACCGCATTTGTCACTAATCACAGAAAATTACACGGTCAGTTTCCAGGACATTTTTTGCAGAAGACACTTATCTGTCAAATGGAGAAAAATGTTCCACATTGCCATTGGTCATGTAAGGTTTTAATCAAATTTGTTAGAATACCTTCAAAATGTTGTATTTCAGCTATTCCCATTTTTGTCCACTCATAAACATCATTATTCAAAAAGATTTACAAAGCATGGTTCTGTTGGTCTGAGCCACTGGATTCTTTAGCCATTTTGAGAAGTCAAGGTCATGTGAACACAGACTTGTAGCTGTCAAATTACCAGCATAGAGCTTCTCATTATACTGGGGGTCTTATATGAAAAACAATAAAAAACTAACACAGAATTATATTTGATTACACAGATGTAGATCAGTGATTCTATATTTTATGTACATCTGGTGTCCCGGTGTAATTTACTGACAAATCACACAATTTATAAGGAAAATAATTTTTGTTTTCAGTAAAGAAACTATATAATACCAATCCATTAAGAAAACAGTATTTACAATTCTTGTTATGTGTGTTTAGTTATTATTTTCTGTTGTTGCCATACGTGTGGTGCATCAAATGGGCATGTCCCGGTCATCATTCAGCACAGTTTACAAGCCCGTAATTCTCAAATCTTGTCCATTTGTACTTTACTATACATTGCATCTGAATTAAAATAGTTTAACATTTACATTAAACTTATTCTGCAATAAATTTGCCTTTTGTTGTGAAAAATACTGACGTTAATGTATCTGTCCCGAAAAATCGAATCATTACCGTTACGCTGAACAAAAAAGTAAAATCAGAGTAACCTCCCTTTCCTACTCTCAGCTACTAATGCAATGAAAACTGTTTATGCGCGCGCAATTTATAAATAAACACGGTTGTAACACAACTTAAGTCATTGCCGAGAACGAGGCCGGTCTGTATTCATAATTTTAAGGTTACACACTACATGCATCATTACCGTTCGGGGTGTATACACGTCCATATGTATGTAAGTCGGCTGAAACCAAAATGGGTGGATAGACACACTTACAACGTTGTATTTGCATATTCTACCTTCATGATGCGTTGTATACAGAGGGGTGAAAACTGGGAGTTTTTAAAGAAAAATCATTACCGTTACGGTCATTTCCGTTACGAAATTGTGTAACGGTAATGACGATCGTGTAACGGCAATGATAAATTACCATACTAACCAGTCAGTTCATGCGTCAATTAGATATAAACCATATCCCATCAGTTGTCGGTCAGCAATGGCACACATGCATTTATTCAGACCTACAACATTTATATATCGGGATTTAATTAGTAAAAGCTCTGGAACAACAAAAAACACAGCATCGAGGAGTGTGGGTTTCTATTGGCAATCACATTAAAAGTAAACATTAACTTGAAGTTATATTGTACAGCATATGCAAAGTATAAATATATTTGCGATATATGCTGTATTAGTATTTTAAATAAATGGAGAGTCATTACCGTTACGTTTTGCCGTTACCGTTACACAAATCATTTCCGTTACGCCCATATTTTTGGAGGCTGTGCTATTAATTAAATGTAGCTTTATAACGATGTTTGGTACCTGTGGTAAAACACGGCATTCTGTTACATGCCAAGCTATTTTGTTTTGTTTAACTTTACTGATTCGTATTAAATACATGTTGTTGGTTTACCATAAATGAGAAATTCCACGACTTGCTACTAAATTGCTCTGTTTCAAACTAACACAATTAGCTTACCATATTATTGACACTTGTCTTAATAGATGCCCTTTCAGTTTTATGTTTTATGCCGTTGAAAATAAAAAAGTGCAAATGTAAAGCTATATTTACGTCATGTAAATTTACGTAACTGAAATGACATTTCTGAGACCCGCGGGCGCGCCGGCCCTGGTCCCCTGAATTGGAAATAAAATATATAAAATGACGAGAACAATTGGCTATACTATTATAAATGTAACACCTGGACTGTCATCCAATGGAATAAACACAGTTTAATGAATTATTGGTTCTACCTCGAAACTAGAAAAACGGCACCAAGATGTACATAAAATATAGAATCACTGAGATATAAACTTGTGTTTTTAGTAGAATTTATTGTTCTGTTGATTATGAAAATGCTCAGAATAATAGTCTATATACAGTTTGTAAATTGATATAATCTTGTTGTTGGTATAAATTCTGCCTGTAGTGTGCACCATAATGAATATGGTAACATAGCATGTACCACAACTGAAAATTAAACGTGATCTGAAAGCATCTTGCATTATGATTATTAGCCTTGTGATACTATTATTGTCATTTATGACTAGCATAGGAAATGGTGGAAAATTGTTTACTGTACACTCCTCTGATAATTTAGATAACCATTTTTTACACTGACCCGATGGTGCGCCGCAATACAGGATGAGTATAACCAAACAACAAAAATCCAGACTCTGAGGTCACAGTCTATTTTCTACAAGCGCCTGGATGATACGCTAACAAAATGGACGACATGGAAACAAGCAGGACTTTTAGATAAATCTTGTTTCACAGCACTTTTACGATAAGTTTATTGTTTTAAAAAGTTTTGAATAATTGTTTTTGTATGCTTATAGCTCTAGTAACTGGCCAACGAAGGCTTATTATCCAGAACCTAGGTATATCCACTGTATGTATTGCGGATCTACATTGTTGAATCTATGTTTTATATTTGATTGTTCTTTCTTTTCATTTCAGCTTTTTACCACATTACATCGCTACCCTTCACTTATGGTTCCACGCATCATTGTTCCACATCAGCTGTCTGATTGTTGAAGAAACAAAACTTTGACTCAATGGAACTTATTGGTTATACTGGCTGTAAATGCCCCTCCGACGGGAAGACATCACAACATGTATTATCAATGGAAACAAAACTAAAATTCTTCATCTGTTGCCTGACCTTCTTGCACAGTTTTCTATCTTGTCGGAGATCATTTATATCCAAGATCTTACTATTGTCATTGTGGACAGAATAAACATCAGGTGAACAATCACCAGGATCTGCAAATGTCTGCTTGTTAGCAATGTTACAAGATATGGACAATTTTGTCGGCCAGATTTGACCACGCACCGGTACAGTTTGGATTTACCTTCCTTCTGTCGAAGAATCGTCAACTCTTGGTTGGTCTTCTCCAAACGTTGGCGGAGTTGCTCCTTCTCCTGCTTGGCTGATAAACGCTTCTTCTCAGACTCCGCGGCACGCAGCTGCTCCCTCAACTGGATGATTTCCGCATCATCGCCAGAACCAGCTTCGCAAACTTCTCGATCCGAACTTGATTGGTCGGTCTCATCGCCACTGCAGCTTGGCTCACGCGACGGCGCTTTCGCGGTAGCGTCATCCTTTTCCATCTCGTCCCCTGCCCGTTCCGAAGCGATAGCAATGCCAGACATAGCGAACTGTTTGTAATCTCTTGCTCTCATCGCCGACTCGCGTTTGGGTCGAGCGTCTGCCATCATCCAAAAACCTTCGGTGAACACGTATTATGTCATATATATACTAAAGAACGACGTGCTTCCGCCGTTAAAATGTTTCCCTGACAAAAGTAAAAAACACAGATTTGTAGATTCCGGAAACTGCTGGCTCTGCAGGTTTTATACAATATTAATATTAAACTATTATGACTCTAACTGAAGGGCCACGAGGATAATTCATCTAACCAAATATGGAATCAACCAATGGAAAGGACAAAACAGGTGGCGTCATCACTAAATGAAATGATGTCTGTCATGCTTGGGTACGAACATCTAAAAAGGGATAACAACACTAAAACAATGAATTGTTGCTAATGGAAGCAATAGGACAAGGAGCTAAATCTCTGTTCTTGTAATTAATATCTTTTGATGAACCAAACAATTGTCAATGTTAGGTCTACGTTTGTTTGTTATACTTATAGGCCATTCAGGAAGTGAGAAAAAAAACAATTTTAACAAAGAATGAGCTGTAGCTCCTTCATCATTATACACATAATACAGTGGCAGATGTAAACAAAATGTTCTTCCTTCCTGTTCAAACCATGTCACTTTATTCGCTTCAGATAATAACGCATTTCTTCACTCTTTTTTTGTTTGCTCTTCAGCCAACATGGCCAATAGCGAAAGTGAAAGTACAAACCCAAATGTAGATTTTTATGGAGATATCATTGTACGTTTACAGCATTAGCTGTTAATCCACACAAGTGTGTATATTCAACCTTTAAATTATGGCAATCATAAATAATTTCTACTTAACATTTTATAAACTATGAAACATATTTGATTTGAATTATGTATGTATATATTAGTTATATAAAATAAACTAATATCTCCCGTGCAAGTGATCAGCAAATCAACTGTGCTTATAGATAAGGGTGAGATATATTGACCAATCATTGGCTCCGTTATTGGACGCTTTCCAAGTAGCTGCCAATATGGTGGAGTGTGGTCAATAATCCTTTTCGTTTTGTAAGTTGTTTTGCATATTGTGTGCATGCTGTTATATTAAAACAAACTTTATGAAATACTGTATTTAGATCATGATTTTCAAATGGTGACATATTCAGTCTGTTACTCAAACGTGCCTATCGGTGTTAAGAGCTCCAGATAAGGCTAGTAATTGAGTATTGTCACTCCACGAGCACAGGCAATGTTGAATATCCCCCACCCACTTGAATTCATGTAGTATAACAGACTCTATCTATACAGATTGAATACAATGGAATTATTTTAGTAGCCCTGTGTCCACGAGTCCATCATTTCTGAAGCAATTGGGTATTTCAAAATTTTAATTCGGTAAAATAAAATTCACATTATTGTCAACAGACAGCAATTCTTGAATATCTTCTTCGAAATGAAAACATGTATTTGGCATTTCATTAGAATTGTCTCCAATTCTAATAAAATACCAAGATGTATCTTCAATCTTCTAAGCTGCCCCGTGCAGGCACCGGGGCGGGATCAACTGATCCTGAGAATAGTGCTGCAGTAGCCATTGCTTGTCGTAAAAGGCGACTAAACTGGCTTAACGATTGGGTTCATACTTTCCGGAACCCACTATACCGGATTTGGCCCTCGTGTACATTTTTTGCTTTCTTGTATGTGAGAGTTGAGTCAGGCTATGCCCCATATATAAAAGTAAGATTAGCGCTAATCCTATTACTTTTAGGGGATGGGATAAATGATGCTGGTGTAGCGAGGGCCTGGCACCAGATCAGGTTGTTCTAATTTCAGGACTGAATATATATTTTGATTGTAAATATTGAGTTCTGAAGTTGGGATTTACCCCCCTCGGACAGGTGGATACGGGACACGACCCAGTAGTATATAAGAGTCACAATGATACCACCACCCTCTGGAAGGCACCGGCTACACGCGGTGCCCCCCACCGCATGGTGGTATCATTGGTGACTCTTATATACTACTTGGATTTCCCCCCACTGTTCGGCGGGTATGTATGAGAAGAATGGAACATATTTTTCATCAACCGCGAGACCATATATTTATGACATGAGAAGATACACCCTATTAGCGATAAGAATCCCTATGTTATACTCAGTATATATATACAACATAATGGTTCTAGTTAAGTGTGCGTGGTTGAAGACAGGTAGTCACGAGAGGTGTCATCGCACCGGTATTTACGAATACTGCAAACATAACCGTGCATGGATGCGAAGAGGTTCCGTTTCGCCTCGCCCATGTCGGCATTGTGGGGTAGGGACCAAAGCCGAGTCATTACTATGTCCACCATGCGGTGGCACTCAGGCTACTCATCGAATGGTTAACAAGGGATTACGTGCTCGCAAGTATTATCGTTTAGTAATAATTCAAATCGGAAAGTCAGTTAGAAAGATAGAATCGATCTGATGTGTAGTTTTTGATAAGTCACGGTGTTTCTACAGCATTAAAACACTAAAAAAAAAAACATTATCAAATTAATTTTATAAAATTGGAAATTGAACAGAAAAAAACAACTACCAATATTATTAGAGAAAATGGATAATACGATACAATTGGAATTGAAAGCTTTTAATACCTGTGTTGAAGAAGTTTACGAAGAATACGGGGGTTATAGTCCTATATATAAATTCTATAAAATGAAAACACTAGGCGATATCGAATACATGAAATATCAGCGTAATTTATTACGCTCCGATAAAAACGTTGCATTTACAATATTATACCGACAATTATGCGAACTATACAAGAGACAAATACAAACATTAAGACGGATAACGCGTATCGGATATGAAACTAGGGTGTATTATATAAAATTGTTAAAACCCAACGATTCGTTTACGAATATACGTTTCTACGATATCGCTTATAAAGAAATTGAAAAAAATATTATTGAACAGAACTAATTAATTGTATCCCCCGGACACCGTCGGGGGATACTATGGATTTGACAGCACGCCGCGTCCGCGTGCTCGTCCGCGTCCACCGCAGACACTTCTTGTCCAGAGCATAACTCGAACACCATAGCTAATTTTTTAGTTATCTCCCTTTTTTGTTTCTCGCAGTGATTTCGTGTCCGGAGCATAACTCCACCACCCTTTGGAATATTTTCATGAAACTTCACACATGCATAGACCACGACCCAAAGGTGTGTCGCGCACAAGAATGACAACTCTTGCATAGCTAATTTTTTAGTTATCTCCCTTTTTTGTTTCGCGCACTGATTGACCATAACTCGACCACCCTGTGGAATATTTTTATGAAACTTTAACACATTCAATTAGACCACGAACGAAGGTGTGTCGTGCACAAGAATGACAACTCTTGCATAGCTAATTTGTTAGTTATCTCCCTTTTTTGTTTTCGTGCACTGATTTCCTGTCCGGAGCATAACTCGACCACCCTTTGGAATATTTTCATGAAACTTCACACATGCATAGACCACGACCCGGATGTGTGTCGCGCACAAGAATGACAACTCTTGCGTAGCTAATTTTTGAGTTATCTCCCTTTTTTGTTTTGCGCACTCTACAAACTGGACAATAATGCATGAAGACCCGTTTTCTCGTCTGCTCTGTACACCTTTTCTCGTGTGCTCTGTACACCTTACCTGTAGAGAGAACAATAGAGACTGGAGAAAACCATGTGCTAGCATGGGCTTGCATGTGCAAATAGTCCAGTGCTTGACCACTGCTGACCACAGGTAATTTATACAGGTAAATTACTACATTGGGTACTGTGTTGAAAATATTGTGCATTATGTGGACCTGTGCAGATATATGTAGATAAATATAGGACTATTAAAAAAAAATCTGGGCTCCAGTAGCAAGCATTATTATTTTTAAACTTTTAAATTTCTTTTTTTTTTCATTTTTTTTCATTTTTTTTTTCCATTTTTTTTCCATTTTTTTTTTTTTTTTTTTTTTTTTTTCATTTTTTTTTTTTTTTTTTTTTTTTTTCATTTTTTTGTTTTAAATTATTTTTGTCTAGTAGCATAAGGTCGTAAGTACAGACTATATACAGACTATTCACCTGTGCATGTGCTAGCATGTGCAACTGACCACTGACCACTTACAGGTAATTTATACAGGTAAATGATTATATTACATTTCCGTAAACTGTGTTGAAAATATTGTGGCAATATGTGGACCTGTATATATATGATATGTAGATAAATATAGGACTATTAAAAAACATTCTGGGCTCCAGTAGGGAGCATTATTCTTTTATTTTTTTTAAATTTAATTTTTTTTTTCCATTTTTTTTTTTTACATTCTTTTTCAATTTTTTACCTGACCACTAACTTATTACAGGTAATTTATACAGGTACATTATTACATTTCCGTAACTATTAACAAAAATTCTGGGCTCCAGTAGCGAGCATTATTATTTTTTTTTTTTTTGTATATTACATTTCCGTAAACTGTGTTGAAAATATTGTGGCATTATGTGGACCTGTACAGATATATGTAGATAAATATAGGACTATTAAAAAAAATTCTGGGCTCCAGTAGCAAGCATTATTATTTTTAATTTTTTTTTAAAAAAAATCATTTGTTTTTTTTCAAATTCTTTTTCAATTTTTGTCTAGTAGCATAAGGTCGTAAGTGCTATATACAGACTATTATCATATAATAAAACAATTATTGACTAGTGAGCCATAGAATATAATCTGATATTCTATGGCTCACTAGTCAATAATTGTTCGGGCCAGTGAAAATTGCTTTCGGGCCCAGGCTCGAGGTCAAGGCGGGACAAGGCGAGGCATCTGAATCCGCGGAATTCTTGTTTACTTATCTCCCTTTGTTGTTTCGTGCTCTGATTTTGTATCCAGAGCATAACTCGAACACCCTTTGGAATATTTTTATGCCCCACCACGACAGTGGAGGGGGCATTTAGTGTTACACACGAATGGGTACTTGTTGTAAGCGTACGGGGATCTTATTGGGTAGGGTTAGGATAGTGTTGGGTACTCTTGTTGGGTATTTTTATACAGTAAAAACCCAACAAGTATTCATTCGTAGGAACGTGCGTCCCGTCCTCCCGTCCGTCCGTCCGTCCGTCCGTCACAAACTTTAACACTCGGGTAAATGTCTCATAATTTCTTCATCCTTCGACCGATCTGCTTCATATCATATACACATTGCTCTGATGGTTCACTACCGCCCTGTGCCAAATCCACGTTCGTCCTGCCCCCGGCAGGCCCAGGGTCAAGGTCACATACTTGGTGCTTCAAAAACTTTAACGCTCGGGTTAATATCTTATAATTTCTGTTTTCTTTCACGGATCAGCTTCATATTTCATATACACATTGCTCTAATGGTCCTCTACCGCCCTGTGCCAAATCCACATTCGTCCTGCCCCCGCCAAGCCCAGGGTCAAGGTTACATACTTGGTGCTTCAAAAACTTTAACGCTCGGGTAAATATCTTATAATTTCTGTTTTCTTTCACGGATCAGCTTCATATTTCATATACGCATTGCTCTAATGGTCCTCTACCGCCCTGTGCCAAATCCACGTTTGTCCTGCCCCTGCCAAGCCCAGTGTCAATGTCACATACTTGGTGCTTCAAAAACTTTAACTCTCAGGTAAAAGAAAATTTTGACTTGGAATTTGGCCTCATTTATTATCAAAGCGATATGTGGGACATCCGTGTTCTATGTTTTCTAGTTTATTAAACTTCACACATGCATAGAAGACGACCCAAAGGTGTGTCGCACGTAAGAATGACAACTCTTGCGTCGTTAATTTCTTAGTTATCTCCCTTTGTTGTTTCGTGCACTGATTTCGTGTCTGGAGCATAACTCGAACACCCTTTGGAATATTTTCATGAAACTTCACACATGCATAGACCACAACCCTAAAGGTGTGTCACGCAAGAATGACAACTCTTGCATCACTAATTTTTTAGTTATCTCCCTTTGTTTTTTCCGTCACTGATTTTGTCTCCGGAGCATAACTCGAACACCCTTTTTTCAAACTACTTGTGTATCTGGGGAGGGGGATACACATGCGCTTGTCGACAAGCGTCCATTTCTAGTTTATGTTGTAATCACAACACCAACCAGACGACAATGTTCCAATTACACGCGTTATGAACATGTAAATAAATTAGGTGTCCCACCTTACACGTATATTAAGTGTCCATTTATAGAGAGATTTACACGATTACATCTTCCGGGATGGAAAATAAACACACTGTAATGTATACTACACACACGGTATTTATTAGCCGAGTGTATTTCTCCTTTATCGATGGTATGTAAACGGGCTATCGATTTACACAGTTTATAAACACTTAGTGAGGGTTATATTAGTTCACGAATTTCCGGGATGGTTCGTTATTTAATTTTGTAAAAAATATTTATAATTTAAAGCTGAACACCCCCTATTATATAGAAAACATATTAATTAATTAATATAATAATTTATTAATTAATAATAAATAACAATTTTTTTTTTATTTCCACCAGCAAAGTTAGGTTTATATATGAGAAATAAACACATATATACATTGCTGGGACGCTAGCAGTAATCTCAACAGTGAGACAGGTATCGGTCCAATGATGGGGTGGAGGAGATGTGAGTGTAACACACCTCGCTAAGCCGAAAAAAGAGAAGAGAAGAGATTTAAGCGAAGGCTTAGCGGGGTGGACCCAGAAGGGTTTTGCTGGCGTGGGTTCGAGCCTCGGTGGGACCTAAAACTTTTTTTTTTTTTAAATGTTAATAATTTTCCTAAAATTAATTAATAAATTGTTTACTGCGCCAATATAATTAATTTTATAATTAATTTAAAGAAAATTATAAAATTAATTATTTAATAAAAATATTAATTTCCTCCGACTTTATCTCCAAGTTTTACCCTAAATTTATCCCAATCAGTACACTCAAGCTTGGGCATGGTGGCGCGTGCTTTGAATCTAATATCATTTTTTAATTTTTCATATCTCCCCATTTCTTCCACCACGGATTCAAACTCTAAATTTGATATTTTCTTATCGGTCAACGCTTTGGACACTATAACGTCGATGCTATTTTTCTTAGACCTGGCGAGAACGGATATTCTATCATGTTTTCTACATTTTTTCTCGAGTTTTCCACCCGACGCCCCTGATTTACCATACAAAGTATTCCAGATAAAACGGTAATTCCACTCAAAACCCCTGCAAGTGGAACCGTTACAATTGTAGATAGTGTTGCAGCAGTCCCCGCACCACTCATTACAGATAAACTTGCCAGAACCGTACTAGATGCTTCAGCTATATTCGCCGCGCGCTTATATTTTTTAGCTGTCTTTTTCTATTTCTATATTCTCTAACTAAAATATCCTGCATAGCGACGATATTATTCAACCTAAAATCTGAACTTCTTTCGTTAATTGGATACAGTGTTGATGGAGTGGTATTGACAATTGGAAGCGGTGATTCGTTCATGATTTTCAATATATTAGTATTTACAGATTAAGTTCAATTAACAATGAGACAATAGTGGAAGAACTCGCTGGGTCAGCGATTTTCGTAACGAAGTTAATAACACTACCTTCGGAAAGTCTAATTAGAGAACAAAACCACGGATGAAATATCTCCAGCGAGTTTATTGACTCCAACCCCCCGTTCTTCCCCATCTACTACAAGATTTATCGTGACCGCGCCCACAGGTTTACCATTATCATTAACCGAGCAGACCGCCATTCGGAGAAGTGTACCTGGAGCTGTCATGGCGTATCCCCCACATTTATTACTCGCTTTGGCACCGAACGAATATTCAGAGAGCCCCTCAACCAATGGGCCCCGCTTCTCAGCCCAAACTGTTATGACACGTTTTTGCGTTTTCATTGTTTTCAACAATCCGGCAAGCCCCCCGATAGAGGTATGGGCCTCAGCACGAATATTTTCAGAGGCCTCCTCAAGCGCTTTGGTCGTGGCTCTACGAGCATGTTTCAGTTTTTCGGAAACTTCGGTTATTTTACTGTCTAGTTCAGTAAGTGCCGCTTCTCTGATGAGAGAGTCCTCTAAGCGCAACGCATCATAAGCCTCCGTAATGGTCGCCTGGTGGCCTTCTAGGGCTTTTTCAACACCCGACCGGGCCTCTTTTTGAAATTCAGTTATTTTTCCGTCTAGTTCAGCAACCCCCGCTTCTCTGATGAGAGAGTCCTCTAAGCGCAACACCCCATAATCCTCCGCAAGGGCCGCCTTGTGGTCTTCTCGGACTTTATCAATACCCGTTCGGACCCCCTCAACCCCCAACCGGGCCTCCTTTCGAAATTCGGTTATTTTTCCGTCTAGTTCAGTAAGTGCCGCTTCTCGGATGAGAGAGTCCTCTGAGTGTAATACCCCATAAGCCTCCACAAGGGCCGCCTTGTGATCTTCTCGGACCCCCTCAACCCCCAACCGGGTCTCTTTCCGAAATTCGGCTATTTTTCCGTCTAGTTCAGTAAGTGTCGCTTCTCTGCTGAGAGAGTCCTCTAAGCGCAACGCATCATAAGCCTCCGTAATGGCCACCTGGTGGTCTTCTCGGACTTTATCAATACCCAACCGGGTCTCTTTTCGAAATTTGATTATTTTCCCGTCTAGTTCAGTAAGTACCGCTTCTCTGATGAGAGAGTCCTTTAAACGCAACGCATCATAAGCCTCCGTAAGGTCCGCCTGGTGGTCTTCTCGGACTTTATCAATACCCGACCTGGCCTCTTTTCGAAATTTGGTTATTTGTTTTCCTAGTTCGGTAAGTGCCGCTTCTCTGATGAGAGAGTCCTTTAAGCGCAACGCATCATAAGCCTCCGTAAGGTCCGCCTGGTGGTCTTCTCTGACTTTATCAACACCCGTTCGGACTCCCTCAATCCCCAAACCGGGCCTCTTTTTGAAATTCGGTTATTTTTTTTTTCACCTAGTTCGTTTAGTTCCGTATGCGTTTCTTCACGACTTTGTGTATTCACAGCCAGGGCATATACTCTAAGTTGTGATAGTAGACTCCTGTGAATATCGTCCGTGGCCGCCGATATAGTTCTATTGATCAAGGCTTTTGTTTTTTGGGTAGTTAAAAAGTCGCTCTCTGTCGGGATGAATCCCCCTTCTGTCGGTTCCAAGTTCTTTGAATTTATATTTGTCACCCAATCGGAAGAACTACCTGGTCCGTATATACTCATTTTCAATAATGTTGATACTACAGTCCCACCTCCCCTAACGGCCACCTCCCAGCAACGGCCACCTCTCTTCAACGGCCAGTTTAAACTCCCCCCGTTAGAATTTAACGTTAGTTTACCTCTGTCCAACGGTCACCTCTCTTCTCCAGCCAACGGCCACAAAAAAACACAACAAAATCGTCAAAAGACCTCTCGAACGGCCAACATATTTTTGCTAACGGCCAGTTGATTTTTTCATAGCAAAGAGTCTAAGCTTCTCTGACCGGCCAACATATTTTTACAGGTCGTTTTTATTCTGAACGGTCAATATAATTAATCTCGCCAAACGGCCCCACGTCAATTAAAACATGACACGAACCACCTCTCTGAGCGGCCAACATATTTATTATTGACAAACGGCCATAAACCACGACAAAAACGGCCTGTAAACGGGCAGAATATTTTTTTTAATGTACATTTTCGTATGCAAACGTTACCGTGAATCGCGTAAAATCAATATTCCTATATAGCCTACCGGCAGATCTAATCGAGTGTGCCGTATCTATCGGATACCTTCGGTGGTAATCGGTCGATAAAAGTTGTGTGTAAACACATGTCCAAGTTCTGTATTCGGATTTATCACCTGTCTGGCATCTGACAATGGAATTGCCGACAAGTTTGTCACCGTTTGAAGTGGATTAAACAAGCCATTCTAGGATTAGGATACTCAACACGGTCTGCTGACTGAATATGACACCATGTGACACTGCAAGAAAAGTGGGCTTATTGGGTTTGTGACCAGTGTAGCTGTAAATTAGTTAGTCAAAAAATATGACCCTGGTCGTTCCACTAGAAGCCAGCAAGCGAATGAGTACAACTTGGACTATAAATTAGTCTGCTCAGTGTGTTCACTACATGTTTTTACACAAAATTGGATTAACATTAGCATGATTATAACTTTGTCACACAAATGCAGATCCGAATCTAGTTCTATGTGATAGAACGGCTGCAAATCTATTTTTGCAATCTGTTATTCTCTTTATTTGCACATCAGCAACAACAACACACACAAAGTTGCTGAGATTTTGTCACACAGAACTAATCCGAATCCAGACTGCAAGTTATTCTGATCAGGAGCTACACATGTCAAAAACTGAATGAGCCCAGTTTGTCATTATGAATGCATAATTGTTATTGGTCAATTTGAACATTTAACATGTTTAATAAATTGTTATTTCTTAAAATAACCATGATTACTATTTTGTCTTCTTCAATAACATACTAACAATGACAAATGTATATGTTCTATAGTAAATAAAATATAATACTATAAAACATATACAATCCTAGTTGTTTCTATGTTCATATATCAGTATAAGCAACTGAGAAGTTGATGGCTGTTCATTGATGGCTGTTCGTTGGTGACCCTCTCCACAACAGCCACCTCTCTACAACAGCCACTTTTAGTCCGTCCGGCTGCTGGCTGTTGTAGAGAGGTTGGACTGTATATATTACGAACATGCGTTTAATTCTAATTTTCTTAAAATTAATTAATTTGAAATTTCTAGGACGACCGAAATCGGGTAATCATTCTTCAACTCTCGCCCTTTATCATCAAGAATAGAGACCGTAAATTCGTGGATGTGTCCCGATTCCAAAACTTTCATCTCGGGGTGAGGGAAGTCTAAGGTCAGGGTCTCGCCATAGAAACAGTCGCTGGCCGGCACGGTTTTCAGTAATGTGCTGGTGGCGCCGTCTACCATGTTGTACGATGTGTTCACCCTATCCAGGTGCACCCCGAGAGTTTTCGTGACTGCGAAGTTTACTGTGGTCGCACCGATGTGCTCGCCCGGAGCAAAATTTCCATTAATATAGTAAGGGTGCGTTGTGTCAAATCCTAACAATGACATCAACCCATGTGTCATCCTTAAATCTTTATCAACGATCACTGTTGTGAGCCCTGTGTATTTTGAGATTGTGATAACGTGTCTATCACCAAGCTTCGACGCGATAACATTTTGTAACTGTGTGGGATTCCAAAGGCCAGGAGGTACTAAGAAATCTACCCATGTGCTCTTGTCCGCTTCGTAATCCCTGTAACCGAAATACTCATGCCCTTCGATGTTTCGCCAGCCTACCGTGAAGGTGATTGATCTAAGGCCTACCCGGCGTTGTCCGCAGCAGTTGTCTATTAACTTTTGAAGTTCACAACTCCCTTTTTGAACATTAGTGATAGTAGCAAACATAATAATATCTTTCAATGGATACCAAAGCACTTAGCTTTAATTCTAATGCAAACTATAAAGTTGGTGGTGTATACACTCAAAAGAACACCATTGGTGAGCTTGTGCACCCCCAAATAAGAGTCAGTTTGGGCCTGGGTTTCGACACCAATTTCCCTAACATGTTTGAAAAGTACAGACTTCCTAAAACCATTATACAGGATGTCACAACAAACTGGAACAACAACCCTATGCAGTTCTGGCAGAACCAACTAAATTTTGCCGTGTGGTGTGCCACAACCGGGTGTGGCATCTCTTTCAAAGAACACATCACATAAAAGAGTAACAGCATGCTGAGCAGTAGCTTCTACAACTTTCATGTGTATTATACTATTAGGAGGATTATCAAAGAACTAGGTATTCCACTACCTCAAGACGACGGCTGGAACCCCATTTACAACACATACGACCGTAGGGCGTTCGGAAGACTGTGTAACGAATTTAACGTTTCAAAAGATTCGGATTGGAGACAAAAAGTATACCCGAACAGCAACAGCCTTGGCACCGTTCATCTTAGGGGTCTAGAGCACGGGACATACTATGTCAGAACGAAACCTGCTTTTACAGGGTTGGCAGTCGGGGGTTGTACTCCGACTTACCCAACACCACCACCATTCAGAAACACGGTAAATTGGACGGAAAACAATTTTAATACCTCCAACATGTCATTCGGTGCTGAAGTGGCTAGAGGGCACACGTGTGATTCCAAATACTGTACATGGTTATCACCATCAAAGGCTCACGTACAGTATATTTTACAAGACAGAAATGTGCAAAATGGTATAGAAACCTTTATATTGGACGACGGTCTAGGGTTTACGCAGGCCGGTGTTACCCGCCTCAACGACTCCATTCGCACATACGTCTGGGCCATCATCGGCGCACAGAAGCAAACTCGCAGTTCCATAATAGGAGTCGGAACGGCCTTTGACGCGCAAAAACAGTTCTTGGCACTTGTCGAGGACGCCATCTCCGCTAAGGTGGACCTGGAGAAGGCGATCCAGAATTATCAAGACGTTTTGCAGAATGCCAGCACCCCAGTAGACTATGTATTTGGAATAGGTCTTTATATGGCGCCGAGCAATATGATACTACGAGACGATCCGGTTGACGGTTACAATAATCAGATCGTAATCGCCACCGCCAATCAAAAAATCGGCCACAACGGTAACGTGAACACGGATATCATCAAGCGCACCCCAACATGATCGGGCGCGGAGTTGTAAGTGGAACCGATTTCATAAAACCCCGAATTCACGAATTGGATACACCCACCCCATCAAGTTCATTTGAACCCGTTGTTTCTCCCACAGCAATAGGACCCCCAATTCACGAATTGAGTTCCCCCAATTCACGAATTGGAACAGGAGCGGAAACACCAATCGAGATTGGAAGCACAACACATGAGGAGGAGAAATTAGGGCTCGTCGTTGCCCTCGTGGCGATCGGACTACTCGCGCTTTGGTTTTAGGAACTCACGAGATAGTAAAAGTAGGAGACCGGCGATTGCCACGATTAAAGCCCAAGTATTTTTGGCGAGCCATCAGGCCGTTTTTGCTAATATGGATAGCAAGTAAGAAACGATACTTCCGATCAGTCCAAGTAGTGCGGCAGCCGCCTTTTCGGCTAATTTAGCCAGGAGACTGGCGAGGGCTTTTAGTTGTTTTTTACCCACTCCTTGGCTCCACCGGATGGCGCGGGTGGTGGTGTGGGTGCTGGCGCGGGTGGTGGCGCCGCACCACCAGTGAAAGCTAGAACTATGGTCGATATAGTCATGCCGATAGCAACGAGGATGCTTGCTATCGTGACACCCTGCTCTCTGAACAGAGTGCGAAGACGCTCACCCAGTGTCGTCTCCTCGTGCAGGACCCTCGAGATTGTTTCGCGGATCCGACTTATTTGTGTGCGGAGAGCCTCACGGCAAGCCGATGCAGCCTGCAAGCGAGCTTCTCTTTCGTCCCGCAACGACCGCAGGCGTTCGGTGATCCGCTCGGTAGATTCTCTATCGCCACCGGCTTCCTCCAGTTTTCTTTCTTCTAGCGCGATATGTTCATCCAGCGACGAGAGTTTAGAGAGGTTAAGGACCAGTTCGCCCCGGATCGTTTGCAGACCCTTATCGAGGCCCCGGAGTTCGCGAAGAGGTAACGGTGGGTCATCGTTAGACCCTTGGTCGAGGTTGAGTATTTCGTTTTCGCTGAACGTGGTCTCCATCGTGTTAATAGCGTCGGTGGCTACTTGAGGGACCTCGCTGAGCTCGACCGTTTCTATCGCGGAGGCCGTTTTCGCCATCGTTTCGTCGGTAGACTAGGGCCTCTACAGCGCGGGTAGGCATATTTGGTTTACCCCTCTTCCAATCTGGGAATCCGAGTTCGTTTCTTATGAGTTGGCCACCGCCCGGGTTTCCTGCAATGGTGCTCAGTGCTAGGGGTTTACCGGTCCTCGTGTTGACTATTGGGATATTTGATGCTGCTTTTAGTCGCAATCTACCGTTCAGATCAAATTTGAACTTGGAGTAGTCGCGACCGACAGATGGGACCAGACCTTTTTCTGCTAAACTGTTGTAGTCGTTTACAGCTCCCTCGAGTAATTCCCGACTTTGACTAGTGGTAGCTCCACCTAATTCCCCCAATTGCGATTGTAGTGGAACTGGAGTCTCTATGAAGGGCCTTTCGTTATCGTTATCATCATCTATGTCATCATCATCCTCATCGACGTAATCGTCTCTGCCGATTTCATCCATGTCAATATCGTAATCAGTCATATTTAAAATTAATTATGTATTAAAGACAAAACCATACGGGTTTAATATAGTAACTTAGTTTCACTAAATTATGTCTTCGAGTCAATACGGTCGCAAACTCAATCCATACCGCAGACTGCGTGAGCCCCTCGGGGCAAAAGGCGTGAGACAGAGTGTCGTTATTACGAACAACCCATCGATGATCGACCAGAACCAGTAGCTCTTAGTCCGCTTCCCCAACCTCGGAGCTAACGACGTCATTGTGTCCGGGGACTGTTCGCCTCGCTTTCACTATTTCGCTGACGTCGACGGACGCGGACCGAACCGTCGTTCAGAACCTGGGTCGCGCCATCATCAAGAAGACCATGATAAAGATTTCTGGTAATGAGGTGATGTCGATCGATGACAGCGACGTCTACCATTGCTATGAGGACCTGTGGAAGACGGCGCAAGAGCACGAAAATGCTGTCTATCAGGGTATTGACACCAGCAAAAATAAGAACGTAACCAAACTTAGAATCGGGGCTGGTAACAAGGCAGATAACAAAGCGAGTGACAACGCGGTTCCGCGGGCGCTTAGGCAACCGCTTCTACATCCCGCTCGACTTTGAGTTGCTGGAGAGTCACATGCCCTACTATCAGAGTGCTTTGGCTGACCGCCTCGAATACGAACTAACGTTCAACGACTACGGCCGAGTTCTCATAGCCACCGACGTGTTATCGACGTATACGATCGATAATGTTTCGCTGGAGTACGACATGGTCACGATGCCTGAACTCGCGCGATTGATCAGAACCCAGTACGCCGGGCGCGTTGCCATACTTTACGACCGAGTTCTTCGCCATCGCAAGATGACGAAAGACAAAGGCGACACATTGTGGAATATTAATGTCAACGTACCCGCCCGCTCGATGAAAGGTATACTGATGTTGTTCGAGGATGCTCGGTTCGCTAGAAAAACCGACAAATTCTATAACCCCAAAATCACAAAGGTAGAGGTGACGATCGAGGGAGTACCCAATCAACTCTACAGCGCGGGTCTTCGCACGCACCAACAGTGGGACAAAGTAAGAAAGCAGTTTGCTGCCGGCTCTAAGCGCTCTCCGGAGGTTGCCGCGGTTGCCAAAGACCTGCAGCTCTCGGCCGTCTCCCTTGCGGAGTTCCTGAATACCAAATACGCGTTATGGCTAGACATGCGAGCCAGCGACGACGACCAAATACACGGCAGCGGACGCCAAGTTGAGAATGCTAGTGAGGGTGTGACGATCCAGATAACCAAAGAGGCGGATGGAAATGGCGCATTGAACGTGTAATTATATATAATTGCAGACGCACAACTGAACATCGAAGATGGTCGATACGTCTCAGCACTCTACTGATTTAATTAATTTTAAGAAAATTAGCAATCATTCTAACGATTTATTAATTAATAATTTTGAATAAATTAAGAAAATTAACAATCAATACCAATTCACGATTGGAGATGCCCTCTCTGCCATAATATGTGGGCAGACAGGATGTGGAAAAACGGTTCCTACCGCGATGCCTTTCGTCACATTGTGATCCTGTGTCCCACTGTGCGGCACAACGATACTTATCAGCGGCGCCCGTGCATATGGACCGACCCTGAGGTATACATTATTGACCCCGGTCATAGGCTTCACGATTGGTTGCGTGGTTTATACCAACGATTCCAGGGTGAGCCCACCCTATACGTGATTGACGATTGCTCGGCCAAGGCGGCAATGACCAAAAAGAAGGACATGCTCTCCGAGCTCGCATTTTCTGGCCGCCATGCAAGGCAAAGCGTATGGATCTCCACTCAAAAGTACAACGCCGTCCTCAAGGATCTGCGCGAGCAAACGAAATGGGTCGCCCTCTTTCACTGCAAGGACCGAGACTCATTCGATGACTGTCTTCGAGAGAATGACGTTATCCCAACGCGCGAGAAGCGCCTGGAGGTTCGACAGATGCTTTCGGAAACTAAGCACACCAAGCTTCTGCTAAAGACTGATCAACCAACTGCTTATAAAGTTATCAATTAATTAATTTTACTTAACGCTCGTAGGTAACTGCTGAGTAAATGCTTAGCAATTGCTGAACAATGCTTTATTTTAAACAAATGCTTAACAAATGTTGAACAAATGCTGAACAATGGTTAACAATGTTAACAATTTGGTGCTCCGCTGCGCTTTGCTTTGTTGCGAGTATAACGGTGATCATAAGTATCTGGTGGTGCGCTTGGCAATATGTTAAAGTTATGAGACTTGTTAGAATAGTTAAATTAATTTTAAGAAAATTAGCAATAATGAACTGCGACGAACTTCTCGATCAGCTAATAGAAACCTCAACTCCGACTGCCGACACGGTATCTTTCCTGAAAGATAATGAAACATCAACTCCGACAGAGCAATCGGGTTCAACTCCAATTTCGATTGGGTTGAGTGCAACTCCAATCGTGATTGGGGCCGATACAAATGAAAATGCTGCAGGACGAGAGCGGCTAGCTGCGCTGGTTGCTGGGGAAAATCGGAGCATTATCTCGGTAGGCGTCTCTCAGTTTGTCAGGTGGATAAGACGTCAGATGCGGAGATCGATAAAATGTACGCGCGATACGAATCTAGGTTAGGTGCGGAGATGACAAAAACTCTTGGATCGGCGGCTATTCATTTGTGCGCTACCGCCGTTAGTATACTTCTCCCTATACCAAACACCGCGGGGTTGATTCGCGATCTAGAGACTGACCCTTTTATAGGACACACTCTTAGAACAGCCTGCTGCTAAATTTATCACAAGTTTGGAATGTACTTAGCTCCGCTGACAACCGCGTTGACCACGGGTAAACACTGTCAATTTGGACATATATGCCCACGAACTATAAGCTCTAATATTAATATTATAAATGATGACACAAGACACACCTGCGAGAGTGACGGAACCACAGCAATCGGGGATTGTGGTTCAATCGGAGATTGCTGCAGCTCCACAGGAGCCCTCAACACCCAATCGAGATTGGACGAATCCGGTTTGCACGACATAAAAACTCAAAAAGACAGGCAGCTGGGCGGGCGCGGCGGCCTGCCACCCGAAAAGTTAAACAAGATAAAATACTCGCCGAGCTTCAAGAGGCCAAACAGTCGTTGCAATCGGGGACGGACACAGCAAAACATCTGAAGACAGAGCAATCGGGTTCAACAGTGTTGAGTGCAACAACACCCCCAATTCACGAATTGGAAGCACACTCAACCCAAATCGAATCCGATTGAACCCCAACACCCCAATTCACGAATTGGAGTTGGTTGTGGTGGTGGTCTAGCAGTTGTTGGTGCCCTGTGTGTGTGGAAATACCCCCCTATTACACCAATCCTTATCGAAAAAAC
>CM055272.1:65788077-65894077 GCA_029237695.1 Conchocele bisecta | reverse complement strand
TTTTTTTTGCATTAAAAAGCCAATAAAATTCTCTATCTCCGGTTCGCTGTAGTTTTTAGCTATCTGCTCAAATGCGCGAGCTACATTTTTTTTCAATTTTTCAAATTTTAAATGTGTTCATAAGTTTGTTATTATCTAACCGATTTCAAATATTTTTTTTTTCCATTAAAAAGCCAACAAAATTCTCTATCTCCACTTCGCTGGTAGTTTTTTGCTATCTGCCCAAAATGAGAGAGTTGTAGGCATTTGAAGTTTGATTCTTTCATGTTTTTAAATTTGAAATGGTCATAACTTTTTTATTATTCAACCGATTTCAAATATTTTTTTTCCATTAAAAAGGCAATAAAATTCTCTATCTCCGCATCACTGGTTAGTTTTTTAGCTATCTGCTCAAATAAGAGAGCTACATGCATTTGAAGTTTTTTTTCTTCAATTTTTCAAATTTTAAATGTTCATAACTTTGTTATTATCTAACCGATTTCAAATATTTTTTTTCCATTAAAAAGCCAACAAAATTCTCTATCTCCGCATCGCTGGTAGTTTTTAGCTATCTGCTCAAATGAGAGAGCTACATGCATTTGAAGTTTGACAGCGTCACGTTAAATCACACAGTAACAATATAAACTAGAGCAGCTGAAGCTGCATCAACGGTTTGAGGCTTGATGTACTGACAAACGTACACTGGCAAAGTGATTAGAAGACATTGCCAATGACGAAAACATATGAAACTCAAAAAAAATTGATGCAATTCCAATGAAATTGAAAAAATAAAGTTTTGTATTTTCAGAATCGCTTGACTATTCTAAGCATTTTTCATTATATAACGTTCTACGAAATGTGTACCGTTAACCCCCTAGTCTGACATTGAAGTTAAGACGATTCTAAAGCACTCACAGCATGTCAGTTCGTATATAAAACCAGTGTCTGATACAGCCCACCATACCTGTCTGGCCTCCACCTCGAAGTTTGTCAGCTGTACACACGTTCTAGGCGGCTAAGTTTATATGCTCGTTCTCAAACTTCAAATGCATGTAGCTCGCGCATTTTGAGCAGATAGCTAAAAACTACCAGCGAATTGGAGATAGAGAATTTTATTGGCTTTTTAATGCAAAAAAAAAATATTTGAAAATCGGTTGAATAATAAGGAAGTTATGACCATTTCAATTTTTTTTTTAACTTCAAATGCCTACAACTCTCTCATTTGGGCAGATAGCCAAAAACTACCAGCGAACCCGAGATAGAGAAATTTTGTTGGCTTTTTTAATGCAAAAAAAATATTTGAAATCGGTTAGATAATAAAAAAAGTTATGACCATTTTCAAATTTGAAAAATTGAAAAAAAACGTCCAAGTTTGAAAGACAATAGAATCAGAACTATTCAAGCCATTGCTCTGAAAAATATCATCTTCTGTGCGGATGAATGTCCCGCGTGACGCTGTCAAAAAATTATGTTGCTGAGATTACTGTACAAATTGGAAACTGTTTTCAAAGACCACCCGTTAGATTTAGCCGCAGCCACAGGCATTCGGCCTGTTTCGGCTTTCATCGGTATAATTATCATGATTATGTTGAACGACAAAGAAAATAAAAAAATGAAAGAACCAAACTTCAAATGCCTACAACTCTCTCATTTGGGCAGATAGCCAAAAACTACCAGCGAAACGGAGATAGAGAATTGTGTTGGCTTTTTAATGGAAAGAAAATATTGATAAATCGTTAGATAATAAACAAAGTTATGAACAGATTTCAAATGAAAAATTGAGAACAACTAACAAATGCATGTAGCTCGCGCATTTGAGCAGATAGCTAAAAACTACCACGAACCGGAGATAGAGTTTGTTGGCTTTTTTAATGGAAAAAAAATATTTGAAAATCGGTTGTATAACAAAGTTATGAACTTTAAAATTTAAAAATGAAAAAAAAATGTAGCTCGCTTTGAGCAGTAGCTAAAAATACCAGTGAACCGGAGATAGAGAATTTTATTGGCTTTTTAATGCAAAAAAAATATTTGAAATCGGTTGAATAATAAGGAAGTTATGACCATTTCAATTTTTTTTAAAAACTTCAAATGCCTACAACTCTCTCATTTGGGTAGATAGCCAAACACTACCAGCGAAACGGAGATAGAGAATTTTGTTGGCTTTTTAATGCCAAAAAAATATTTGAAAATCGGTTAAATAATAATAAAAAAGTTATGACCATTTCAAATTTGAAAAATTGAAAAAAAACGTCCAAGTTTGAAAGACAATAGAATCAGAACTATTCAAGCCATTGCTCTGAAAAATATCATCTTCTGTGCGGATGAATGTCCCGCGTGACGCTGTCAAAAAATTATGTTGCTGAGATTACTGTTACAAATTGGAAACTGTTTTCAAAGACCACCCGTTAAAATAAAATAAAAATCTGAAATTGTTGATCATTTTTCACAATTTCACATGTCTATAGCTCTCTCATTTGAGCAGATAGCCAAACATTGTCAGCGAAGCGAAGATAGAGAATTCTCGCAGCTTTACAATTCAAAAAGAATTTTTGAAATCGGTTGGAAAATAAGGAAGTTATAGGGAATTATATGTATATGACGTCACTTCCGGTTTCGTAAAAAGTGACGTCATGAGAATTCTGAAAATTGAGTTATTCTCGTCTCACTGTTGATGCGAATCGGTATACAAAATTTGAAGTCGATCCGACCAGCCGTTAAAATAAAATAAAATTCGGCCTGTTTCGGCTTTGGCATCGGTATAATTATCACGGCAGAATAAAAAAAAAAAAAAAAAAAAAAAAAAAAAAAAAAAAAACCAAGGAATACAATAGGTTTTCGGCGAAGCTGAAAGCCGCCTCAAACCTAACAATTTTCATTAGGTTTGAGGCGGCTTTCAGCTTCGCCGAAAACCTATTGTATTCCTTGGTTTTTTTTTTTTTTTTTTTTTTTTTTTTTTTTTATTTTTTTTTTTTTTTTTTTTTTTTTTTTTTTTTTATTCTGCCGTGATAATTATACCGATGAAAGCCGAAACAGGCCGAATTTTATTTTATTTTAACGGCTGGTCGGATCGACTTCAAATTTTGTATACCGATTCGCATCAACAGTGAGACGAGAATAACTCAATTTTCAGAATTCTCATGACGTCACTTTTTACGAAACCGGTAAGTGACGTCATATATCATATAATTCCCTATAACTTCCTTATTTTCCAACCGATTTCAAAAATTTCTTTTTGAATTGTAAAGCTGCGAGAATTCTCTATCTTCGCTTCGCTGACAATGTTTGGCTATCTGCTCAAATGAGAGAGCTATAGACATGTGAAATTGAGAACAATTAAAAAAAATCAACAATTTCAGATTTTTTATTTTATTTTAACTGGTGGTCTTTGAAAACAGTTTTCCAATTTGTACAGTAATCTCAGCAACATTAATTTTTGACAGCGTCACGCGGGACATTCATCCGCACAGAAGATGATATTTTTCAGAGCAATGGCTTGAATTTAGTTCTGATTCTATTGGTCTTTCAAAACTTGGACGTTTTTTTTCAATTTTTATTTTTCAAAATTTGAAATGGTCATAACTTTTTTTATTTTTTTTATCTACCACCGAAATTTTCCAAATATTTTTTTTGCCATTAAAAAGCCAACAAAAATTCTCTATCTCCGTTTCGCTGGTAGTTTTTGGCTATCTGCCCAAATGAGAGAGTTGTAGGCATTTGAAGTTTTTAAAAAATAAAAATTGAAATGGTCATAACTTCCTTATTATTCAACCGATTTCAAATATTTTTTTTGCATTAAAAAGCCAATAAAATTCTCTATCTCCGGTTCGCTGGTAGTTTTTAGCTATCTGCTCAAATGCGCGAGCTACATGCATTTGAAGTGTTTTTTTTTCAATTTTTCAAATTTGAAATGTTCATAACTTTGTTATTATCTAACCGATTTCAAATATTTTCTTTCCATTAAAAAGCCAACACAATTCTCTATCTCCACTTCGCTGGTAGTTTTTGGCTATCTGCCCAAATGAGAGAGTTGTAGGCATTTGAAGTTTGGTTCTTTCATTTTTTTATTTTCTTTGTCGTTCAACATAATCATGATAATTATACCGATGAAAGCCGAAACAGGGCCGAATGCCTGTGGCTGCGGCTAAATCTAACGGGTGGTCTTTGAAAACAGTTTCCAATTTGTACAGTAATCTCGCAAATACATTAATTTTTTGACAGCGTCACGCGGGACATTCATCCCGCACAGAAGATGATATTTTTCATTTTTGAGCAATGGCTTGAATAGTTCTGATTCTATTGTCTTTCAAACTTGGAGTTTTTTTTTTTCAATTTTTAAAAATTTGAAATGGTCAACTCATTTTTTAACTTTTTTTTATCTAACCCGATTTCAATATTTTTTTTTGCATTTTTTTTCTTTTAAAAAGCAACAAAAATTCTCTATCTCCAATTCCCTGGTAGTTTTTGGCTACCTGCCCAAATGAGAGAGTTGTAGGCATTTGAAGTTTTTAAAAAAAATTGAAATGCTCATAATTTCCTTATTATTCAACCGATTTCAAATATTTTTTTTGCATTAAAAAGCCAATAAAATTCTCTATCTCCGGTTCGCTGGTAGTTTTTAGCTATCTGCTCAAATGCGCGAGCTACATTTTTTTTTCAATTTTTCAAATTTTAAATGTGTTCATAAGTTTGTTATTATCTAACCGATTTCAAATATTTTTTTTCCATTAAAAAGCCAACAAAATTCTCTATCTCCACTTCGCTGGTAGTTTTGGCTATCTGCCCAAATGAGAGAGTTGTAGGCATTTGAAGTTTGATTCTTTCATGTTTTTAAATTTGAAATGGTCATAACTTTTTTATTATTCAACCGATTTCAAATATTTTTTTTCCATTAAAAAGGCAATAAAATTCTCTATCTCCGCATCACTGGTAGTTTTTAGCTATCTGCTCAAATAAGAGAGCTACATGCATTTGAAGTTTTTTTTCTTCAATTTTTCAAATTTTAAATGTTCATAACTTTGTTATTATCTAACCGATTTCAAATATTTTTTTTCCATTAAAAAGCCAACAAAATTCTCTATCTCCATTTCGCTGGTAGTTTTTGGCTATCTGCCCAAATGAGAGAGTTGTAGGCATTTGAAGTTTGATTCTTTCATTTTTTAAATTTGAAATGGTCATAACTTTTTTATTATTCAACCGATTTCAAATATATTTTTTTTCCATTAAAAAGGCAATAAAAATTCTCTATCTCCGCACCGCTGGTAGTTTTTAGCTATCTGCTCAAATGAGAGAGCTACATGCATTTGAAGTTTGACAGCGTCACGTTAAATCACACAGTAACATATAAACAATTTTCATTTTATACGAACTGACATGCTGTGAGTGCTTTAGAATCGTCTCAACTTCAATGTCAGACTAGGGGGTTAACGGTACACATTTCGTAGAACGTTATATAATGAAAAATGCTTAGGATAGTCAAGCGATTCTGAAAATACAAAACTATTTTTTCAATTTCATTGCAATTGCATCAATTTTATTTGAGTTTCATATGTTTTCGTCATTGGCAATGTCTTCTAATCACTTTGCCAGTGTACGTTTGTCAGTACATCAAGCCTCAAACCGTTGATGCAGCTTCAGCTGCTCTAGTTAAAACTGTTTTACTCACAGTCACATTTTCATAGATAAATTGTTTTTATCTTGCAATGAGAAATCCTCATTTGTGGCTGTGAATGGAGAAATGGGGCTTATGGGATTTGTGATCATGTAGCCTGACAGCGATCTATATAGTATTGCTCGTTAGAAGCATGACAGGCGTTTCATTAATGGAATGGCAAACAGTGCAGATCCTGATCATACTGCGGATGCACAGGCTGATCTGGATTTACAATGAACACGAAACCCTAGTTCTGAGTACACAACTCTAATTACATTTCGTTACACTGCATTACATAAGAGTTATGACGGAGTAGTATTTCCAAATGTGCGTCTGAAGCGTTCTTTGTTTACTTTCTACTTCGTGGAGAGCGACCTAAGAATGTTGCTAATACGCACTTTATTAGGTATGTTTTTATGCCACCGGGTTTTGAAGTAACGGATGGCATATAGTGTCCGTCTGTCTGTCCGTCCGTCCGTCTGTCCGTCCGTCACACATTTCGGTTAACCACTTTGTCACAGTTTCTCAAATATGCTGCAGGTGGCATCCGCGTTCGACAGACGCATTTCTTGTTGGTAATATTTTTGTGTCATATTGTATAATTGTCTCTCGATAACAATATGGTGAAGTATGAGTGTAAATGCTACTATGCATATGTTTACTGTGCAGCGTGGTGTAGCGATATAGTGCAACACGTTGCCTATAAAGCGGAAAATGTTTCTCAAGACACACGAGGGGCGAGGGTGCTCTCATTACACGTAACCGATCTTCTACCCCTCCACTGATGTTAATTACACCAAGCTTAGCTCTCTCTGCCACACGTGTTCATATATTGTTCAGCAGTGAAAGACGAGCATGGATTATTCCGGCCTATACTGCCAGTCTCTGAACCTGACTACACAAGACGTTGCGTCAAGGTTAGACTATGCCAAATGGCGCGAAATCGCACAGGGGGTATGCATAAGTAGTCCGGTATAAAACAATAATGCGGTCATTTTGAGGTCACAGACATAGTTTGCTTGCAAATCTTGATCCATTACTACCCAGATTCACTTGAGGAACATTTTGGGGTGCTTTTAATACCAGTTTTCAGCATATTTCTAGCATTTCAAAGAAAACACTGAACCTGTTGGTCACGTGATGTAAACAGAGTTTCCGTGGGAAAAAATGTAAACAATATTTGGTGATATGACGAGGATGGATTTTTCTTTCTTAGGAGTAAGTGAACCTATTGTTTAATTAATGCAGAACCAGTACAGACTGGCTGCAGGTCATGTACAAGTAGGTCCCACAGCATCCATACGAATAGTGAAAGTAGGAGACTGGCCTTATTGGATGTCATTCGGTGTTGTCTAACCTATAAGATGGGCCTAGGCCCTATATATGTGAGATATTATTTTGTTTGTAGAATTTGAAGTTGGACGTTTATGTTTCTTGTAGCTATGTCTCATTGAACATAACTTAAAGTTACTGCGACAAAGAGTTCTTTTCATATCGCAGACGGACAATTATTGCCTTCAAAATCTTCTAAAATCTTGATTTCTCAGCTTTATTTGTCAAATATAATATCCCAGTGTATGTAAATAACCTGTAGGTGATTGGGCTTGCAATGTGACAGTAAAAAAACACCAACAGTCATTATAGTGTGTCTTTCAGGTTTTTTTTCATTGATATTGGCTGCCTTGTGGACAATTTAGAAGTTTGGGAAAGTGGCGCGACATCGCCACGCTGTTCCAAAATTTGTCAAAATTAGGCGTACGTGTATTGTTTTCGCACATCGGTATAGTACCAATACACTAGTACTCAGAAAACATTGTTTTTCCTTTCCTCCGGTGTGATAAAGCAAATGTCTTGACTGACCGTTCCAAGCCAGTACCCTTTTGTCTGTCGACCATTCTAGAGTGGCATACATGTTGGTATAGTTTGAATGATGAGTCTTTATATGTAGAATGGTTAGCTATAACACTATTTAGGGTAATGCTATGCAACTGTATGGACTTTTGTGCTTTTAATCCATTATCTATTAAAATTCTCCATAGTTCTGTAGTAGCTCAATTTAAGGCGGAATGGTGGAGTTACACAGCTGCTGTGTGACAACCATTTGAGATATTTGCTCCAAAATTGGTACCGTATCAAGGAATAGAACCTAGTTTTGAATAGTGAATGTTGTATAATGATTTGTAGCGAGACTGGTACACGTATAGGTTAGACTATAATTATCAAATGGTGAAAAATCGCCCAGGGGGGGGGGGGAGGGGGGGGGGGGTATGCATAAGTAGTCCGGTATAAACAAATAGTGTGGGCGTTTTGAGGTCACAGACACAGTTTGCTTGCAAATCTTGATCCATTACTACCAGTGTAAACAATATATCATGTGATCCCATACTCTGAGTGAGGGTATTAGCCTCGATCCTGATAGCAATGCCATTTCTTGATCTTATTGCAGGACGTGGTTTACTGTGACAGCCATCAGCATGGAGCGGACGTTCCACACACTTCCAACAGTCCGGCTACAATGAATAAAGACTGTCAAGAGTGTCAACGTTTCAATGGACAATTTAGATCTGATTGAACATTTGTTTACAATATTATAATTATTCATGAACTATTGTGCTTCAAAGATGACCACCGTTTTCAATTGGACAATAGTATTTAATTGTATCCCCCCGGACGAAAGTCGGGGGATACTATGGATTTGACACCGAACATCGTCCGCGTCCGCGTCCGTTCCGCGTCCGCTTCCGCGTCCTCCGCAGACACTTCTTGTCCGGAGCATAACTCATGAAACTTCACACATGCATATGTCACGGTACGTAACTCACTGTGGGGAGGAAATGTGTATTCGTGCCCGGCTAGCTCAGTCGGGTAGAGCGATGGTACGGTAAACCAGAGGTCCCCGGTTCGAGCCCCCGGGCCGGTGCACATATTTCTCACCCTGTGACATTTGGCGCCCAACGTGGGGCCGTGAATGATATAAATACTACCCAAAATGTACCAAATATATGGAATTCAGAGACGAATTAAATATAGAATTCGGGGACGAATTCCAATTTGGCGGGGAAGTATGTCACGGTACGTAACTCACTGTGGGGAGGAAATGTGTATTCGTGCCCGGCTAGCTCAGTCGGGTAGAGCGATGGTACGGTAAACCAGAGGTCCCCGGTTCGAGCCCCCGGGCCGGTGCACATGTTTCTCACCCTGTGACACATAGACCACGACCCGAAGGTGTGTCGCGCACAAGAATGACAACTCTTGCATAGCTAATTTTTGAGTTATCTCTCTTTTTGGTTTCGCGCATTAATTTAGCATAACTCGACCACCCTTTGGAATATTTTCATTAAACTTCACACATGCATAGACCACGACCCGAAGGTGTGTCGCGCACAAGAATGACAACTCTTGCGTAGCTAATGTTTTAGTTATCTCCCTTTTTTGTTTCGCGCACTCTACAAACTGGACAATAATGCATGAAGACCCGTTTTCTCGTGTGCTCTGTACACCTTACCTGTAGAGAGAACAATAGCCTTCTCAGGTTGAACAATAGTGACTGGGAGAACCATTCACCTGTGCATGTGCTTGCATGTGCAAATGTTCAGACTGACCACTAACTGACCATTAACTGACCACTAACTTATTACAGGTAATTTATACAGGTAAATTATTATATTACATTTCCGTAAACTGTGTTGACAATATTGTGGCAATATGTGGACCTGTGCAGATATGATATGTAGATAAATATAGGACTATTAAAAAAAATGCTGGGCTCCAGTAGCGAGCATTATTATTTTTAATTTTTAAAAAAAAAAATCCCATTTTTTTTTCAAATTCTTTTTCAATTTTTGTCTAGTAGCATAAGGTCGTAAGCGCTATATACAGACTATTATCATATAATAAAACAATTATTGACTAGTGAGCCATAGAATATAATCTGATATTCTATGGCTCACTAGTCAATAATTGTATAATATGTTCGGGTCAGTGAAAATTGCTTTCGGGCCCAGGCTCGAGGTCAAGACGGGACAAGGCGAGGCATTTGATTCCGCGGAATTCTTGTTTACTTATCTGCCTTTGTTGTTTCATGCACTGATTTCGTGTCCGGAGCATAATTCGAACACCCTTCGGAATATTTTCATAAAACTTCACACATGCATAGACCACGACGCTAAGGGTTTGTCACGCAAGAATGACAACTCTTGCATCACTAATTTTTTTAGTTATCTCCCTTTGTTTTTCCGCGCACTGATTTTGTCTCCGGAGCATAACTCGAACACCTTTTTTTAAAACTACTTGTGTATCTGGGGAGGGGGATACACATGTGCTTGTCGACAAGCGTCCATTTCTAGTTAATAATTGCTCTTGAAATGTGACATGTGTTGACTAAATGAATTTTAATCAAATCATAGTGTTGTATATAGCTGCAATGCCATAACAAACACTTTACTTCCGGACCTATACTGGTTATAGAATTTAATTGCTGAACAAAATTTAATTCAATGCAGTCTGACACATATAAGGCAGGTTTCATTCACCTAATAATGTCGCATTACTAGCTCATACAATATATTGGGAAACTGTTTGTTTTGTGTCATGTGACATGCAACAAACCGTGGCTCAATAGGTAAACTACATATATATCTTAAATTATTTGTTGTGACCACTCATTTGAACCGTCTCGACGAGAAGGCTCAAATGGTGGTCACGACAGAAACTTCTAAGCACATAGAAAGACAATCTTTAGGATTTTCCACACTCAAAATGGCGTATCCTCAGCATGAAATGGGTTAATGTAGTTGCTGTAGTTATTATGGTAGTGGCGTGATTATGTCCGTGTAAACCTATTGCATTCTGTAATCACAATTATGATGTAAAATAATGTTTGTTTCTTTTTCCTGGGTAGATGGCAGAGACAATTGTATCCTGTGTTTTGACCAATGAGCATTTGGAAAATCTCATTAGGGTCTGCATTGTTCACTATTCGATAATTAGGAAAATATTCCAAAGGAAGATCCTGGATGGATGTTCATCATCGTTTGTACCGGCCGGCAATTATCTCGAGGTTACCGGCGGTGGCCATTTTAACTATTGGAAATTAACTTATATATTTCCATTGTGTTCATCCGACTGCCACTTATAGAACACAACCCATTCATGTTCCGGTGGTTGATTGTGGCACCTTGTAGATCTGCCTGGCCTCCCGGTAGGGCAGTTGACTACTTGGTGAATCTGACTGCCACTTATAGAACACAACCCATGCGTGTTCTGGTTGGTTAATTGTGGCACCTTGTGGATATGCCTGGCCTCCGTTTAACGCTGACTGGTAAGGCAGTTGACTACTCAGTGCATCCGACTGCCACTTATAGAACACAACCCATTCATGTTCTGGGAGTGGGTGGCAGGTGGGAGCATGCGATGGGTAATTTAACGATCGGGGTTCAACCTTACTGGAATCCCGACTGGAGACCTGATTTGACCCTCACATACGTCTTTGGCATTCTGTATTTGATAGTTGAATCTAGGTATACCCCTTATATGAGTAATATGATTAATCATAATCCTATTACTTTTAGGGGAAGGGGCCAAGTGGCTTTGGTGTTCATCATCGTTTTTACCGACCAGCAATTATCTCGAGGTTACCGGCGGTGGCCATTTTAACTATTTGAAATTAACGTATATATTTCCATTGTGTTCATCCGACTGCCACTTATAGAACACAACCCATTCATGTTCCGTGTGGTTGATTGTGGCACCTTGTAGATCTGCCTGGCCTCCCGGTAGGGCAGTTGACTACTTGGTGCATCCGACAACCACTTATAGAACACAACCCATGCGTGTTCTGGGTGGTTGATTGTGGCCCTGAAATCAGAATAATCTTGATCTGATGCCAGGTCCTCGCCACACCAGAATCACTTGGCCCCCTCCCAAAAGCAGTAGGATCAGTAATAATCTTGCTACTTTTATAATGGGCAATAACCCAATTAAACTCCAAGGAGAGCAAAAGAGCCAAAGATAAAAACGTACCTGAGGGTCAAACCAGGCAAATCGTGATTCCTACAAGGAGGAACCCCGACCAACCACCCACCGTAAGACCAAGAATTTGTAAGTGCAAAATTTACCTTTAGAATAACATTTACACTGCTGGTAGCTGATGTTGGAAAATCTTCACTGGATGTGTTATCATGTAATTATGTGTGCGTGTATGTGCAAAATGATAATGTTAGTAAACCACGTTAATATGAGAAATAAATATATGAAACTGGCCCCATATCCAGTGTCCAACAACCTTACTACGCCGGATCACTTGGCCCTATGTGCAACTCTCCGTAAGATTCACTGGTAACCCATTCCTCTCGGAATGCACCTTTACGGGTATGTACTTTATTAAATATTTTATTTTTATTTGTGTTATTTCTCAATGAGAGTATATGTTGTGACCACTCATTTGAACGGTCTCGACGAGACGGTTCCAACGGTGGTCTCGACATATACTTCTGAGCTCATATGAAGAAAATATTTAAGATTTTCCACAAACGAAATGGCGTATCCTCAGCATGAAAAGGGTTAAGGTTGGAATTCCTAAGAATGATAAGATACACATTCTTGAGCTGGAATCGAATATTGGTGACTACCTCTCTGATAGTGCATGTATTGGTGTACCTAGGCTGGTTTTGTATATCGAACTGTTTTCTACCTGTATCAGGTACCATAAACTTTATGAATATGACGAAGTTCTGAGGAAGAAAACAACGGATTTATTTACCTGTGCAGATCCAGATCATCCTGCACATCCATGCCGTTTGATCAGGGTCTACACGTTTAGGCAATTGTGTTTGGTAATCATCGACTGTGCATCCAGTAAGCACTGCAAACTACTACCTGACCAGAATTTTCTTGCTGTCAAGCAGACAGCCAGAAAATTCGGGTGAATTGCGACGAAGCAGCAAAAGTGCATACATTGATCAGTATCTATACCCATGTAAGGCATGTTAAATGTATATGTGCATTTAACACATTTGGCCAATAATACACACTACTGTCAAGAGTGATTGTCATTACATTATACAAATACAAAGCAAGTTTTCATATTACTTTAATCCCAGATCAGAGACCCGTTTCACTAAACTTCGGATGACTAAAATGTTCGTAAGTGCAAATTTAGGATCGTCTGGAAAACTCAATTGATGGATTTACATGTATTGAGCATAGGCTGATCAGGTTCTACACCATCCACCACTGATCAATCATTTCACCCCCTAATTATCGGACATCGACTGATTAATGTTAATTTTTGGACTACATGTATGATTAATCTAAAAAGGAGTGTTTTTCTTTTATTTTTTATCCTCAAAATCTTGAAACCCACGAGAAATATAGATCCATGTGAGACGGCTGATAACGAGCGGACTTGTATGGATCGACAGTGCAGCTTGTTATGGACACACCATGGGTGGATGGACAATCTGAGTACAGTATAGTCCGCAGACGATAACTTGCTACTTGTTTACGTACAAACCGATCATAAACAAAACACAGAATAGGTGAGGCAGGTAAATATACCCGTGGCAATATTCCTTTTCAATATTGATTTTTGAGATTTGTCATCAAGTGTTATGTAGTCGAGGGGTTACAGTGAAGATATCAATGCCGTAGGTAGTGAGTTCGAATCTTAGTTTTTCATACATATATACACATATATTTTTATTTGTTTATATTTTATTATATATTTCTTTTGTATGTGTGTTGCTCTTACAAATTACATTAAGCATGAGATAGATTACATGTAGAAATTTAGTCTATCACTTTGAATAAAACTAATAACTAAATGCACATATGCGTGTACATGAAGAATCTTTGAGTATGTTCTCCAGATCATGTCATATTGAGGTCAAACAGCAATAGTGATAACCCTCACCGTTTCATAAAAAAAAACACAGAATGATATCGACAAAAGTAATGCGTTTTGTGAGGTTTCGAACTCTCGACCAGATAAAATGAACAAAAGTTCCGCCAACGTATGGATATTCTCCCGCTTCGATACCACTGAGCCACACTACATGTCTATTTTGCGCACCAAGATACACTATTATATTGACATTCATGCACGTGCACTTTATCATGTAGTTAGTATACACGAAAACGAGGCTATGATATGATAATACACCTGGTCTACATTTATTTGGACTCATCGATCGACCTCCAGCAACTTATTATCGTCTGTCATTTATACAGCCATTCATACCTTGTTGAGAGGTGGGGGCGGGGCTATAATTATTAACAACATTTAGGCAAATAAATATGATAATTGTAATTATTGTGATTTTTATATTGTACAAATTACATAAAAAAATATAATTATTCACCATTATGAGTGACAATTTAATCTATGTATTAAACAAATTTTCTGATTTCTGAAAAAACAAGGCTATGCCGAGTTTCTTGTGAAATCAGTCAATAAGTGAATGGCAATACATTACCATATTAAAGCAGTACACATATTGGATCTTATTACTGCATAAGCACACCATCATACACTGAAGCTGTACCGATTTGTAGCGTTCTCCTTTGCATATTTATTATAGTGTATGACGAGTTGTAATATGCTCATACACTGTGTTAGTCACTGTGTTAATACAATGCGAACTACAGTGGAACCTCTCTAAACCGGCCACAGAGGAAGCCAATTTGTGCTACTTTTGATGGGTTTCATTGTCATTCATCTCAGATGATAATGTCTGTTCATGATCATAAAGCAATCACGCGTGTCTTGAAGTAGACATCTGCCCGTTGTACAGTGGAACCTCTCTAAACCGGCCACACAGGAAGCCGATTTGTGCTACTTTTGATGGGTTTCATTGACATTTATCTCCGATGATAATGTCTGTTCATGATCACAAAGCTATGACGCGTGTCTTGAAGTAGACATCTGCCTGTTGTACAGTGGAACATCTATAAATCGGACACCATGGGAGACCCAGGATGTCCAGTTTAGAGAGGTTCCACTATATTTTGTGCAATAAAGATTGGTTACATGTTCTCAAAATATCACAGCATTAGCAGACCAGCAATTTATATAAACTCTCATGACAAACAGGGTATTACAGAGTCTGCAACCAGTGTAGCTCCTGATCAGACCAGTAGCATATTTCACAAAAATTGCAAAGTATACTTTTCTTGCGAAGAACACTTTGAGGGACAACTTTTCAATTTAAGGATAAATTTATGAATTTTTATTATACTGAATTTATTACAGTATCACAGCCATTTTGGCTGTTAATCATCAAATACATGTATATGCAGTCGTTAGTTTTTCTATATCAAATAATGCATTTCGGGAAACTTGAATCTAATACTATAGATAAGTATACTTTGCAATGTTGGTGAAATATGATACAGGGCCTACACTGTTTGCTATGCAGTTGAAGAAACATTCCTCATGTGACTTGTTGGCAGGTTACATGTGTTTTGCTAATTTGATAAAAATCTCAATATGTACATTTTGATGTGGCAATTCATATATGAGTGGTGCTGGAGAAATGGGGCTTATGGCATATGTGACCAGTGTAATCCAGACCAGCCTGCATAGTCTGATCAGGCTCTGCGCTGATTGCAATTCAGTCAATGAAACATGTGTTCCGCCTCTCACAAACAGTATAGATCATGTTGTAGTAGCGTGCTAGATGACCATGAGCTACGTTTGTCATAAATCCAATAAGCCCCATTTCTCCAGTCACAGCCACATATACAGTCAGAAGAAATTGGGCTTATTGGTTCACGACCAGTGTAGCCTGTGCATCCGCAGTCTGATCAGAATCTGCACTGCTCGCCATTCCATCAATGAATCGCCCTCCATGCTTCTTACAAGCAGTATATGATCAAATTTGAATTATTGGTGTTTAACGGCCTATCAACAGCTAGGGCCACTTAAAGCCGGGCCAACAGGTTCGATCCCGCATGTAACCTGCTGCATTGGGGAGAAAATATCAAAATCGGAATGGAATATTTACATCAAAATAAATATATATTCAGCCCCCTAAAATTAGAATAACCTGACCTGGTGCCAGGTCCATACCACACCAAAGTCACTTGGCCTCTTCCCCTAAAAGTAATAGGATTAGGAATAATCGCATTACTCGTACAAGGGTATTTTAACCAGATTAAACCCTCACATACAAGAATGCCAAAGGCGTCCATGAGGGCCAAACCAGTAGCCGATTTCACCAACATTGCAAAGTATACTTTTCTAGCAAAGTATATTTTGAAAGAGTAATCATTTATTTTTCCATATAGAACTAACGACTGCATATATTTGATGATTACAAGTATGCAGAACTATTATACTGAATTTATTACATTATCATAATGCAATAAATTCAGTATAATAAAAATTTAGAAAGTTATCCTAAAATTTAAAATTTCTCCCTCAAAGTATACTTTGCTAGAAAAGTATACTTTTCAATGTTGGTGAAATGGGCTACAGCTCTCCATTCGGGATACCGGTAAGGATGAATCCCGATTGTTAACTATATTATCAGAAGCTACACTAATCATAAGTCCCATAAGCCCAATTTCTCCAGGCACAGCCGCATTTATGTATTATTTACAAACTAAGCATGACCTGGGATTATACCAGTGTCACAGAATATTTCCCCCTCACCACAGAATACCTCCTCCTTGGGTGCACCCATGGGTGGGGTGTAATATTCGGGAAATGTTCTCCACTCGTACTATAAATTATATGAATTTGCCCCATATATTATAAGGTTAATTTACTGAATACAGTGGATCCCCTCTAAAACAGACACTCGGGAAAATATAGATGTTTACCTTAGATATGTTTCGCTGTTATGTATCTCTGATTACAATGACTTTTCATGATTGTAAAACACTAGAATGTGTCATGAAGTGCTCACATGTCTGATTTACAGTGGAACAGCTGAATTTTATGTGGGTGGGTGGCTTTTATCTTTTATTAAAATTTGATGTAATTATTGCTAAAAACGATCAATAACGATTTTTTTTCAAATATATACAAATATAAAAAATAATCTGGCATTATTTTTAAGGGTGGGCGGGGATGATATATGGCCTAAATGTTTTGGAATTTACATCGCCCGTGAAAAGAATTTGGGGCCCCGGGAGGGGAAAATATTTGAGATTTAATCATACAATACCGAATCTACCTATAGTGTGGACGTCATGAGTCACGGTTCTATGGAATGACATCGTTAGATTTATGATGCCTTACAAGGGAGTAACGTCAAAACATGATGGCATGCACATTCAAACAATTCAGTTGAGAACATGGTATAAACTAAATCCATAGTTAGCACCGTCAAATATAAAATATATTCGGTTTCACCACGACAACTTGTCTAAGGTTCAACCGAATAGATTTTATATTCAACGGCACTAACAATACATTTACTATTAACCTCTTTTGATTTACATTGTCTAAAAGTCCAACAATACTGTCTAATTATACACCAATAAATTTGCAAAACAAAATTATATTCCTATCGTTTACTAGTACAATGCACAACATTATGTACATTTCACAGAAAATAAAATGTCCTTTGCAAAATATATTGTTTCTGATTACAAAATTATGTACAGATATCACAGAATAATTCCAGCACAAACATATTTACACAATTGCCTAACATTTGATTGGCCCGTAGCAAGTCTCTGTCCAAAATTTATATCCCAATAAACTCCCATGCCGAACTACTTTCCGTAACCGTCAGGCGCAGTAAAAATAATTCTTAAGAAAACGGAAAATAAACACCTTTTCTTGATGAATTTATTTAAAATGCTGGAATTATAAGGAATGAATGGCCTTTTTGTTGAATTTATCGGGGATATAAACTTGGAAAAGTCGCGGGAATACTGGACGAGGCCTTCCGGCCTTCGTCCAGTATTCCCGCAACTTTTTCAAGTTTATACCCCGATAAATTCACAAAAAGGCCATTCATTCCTATAATAAAACAAATAAGGGCATCGTTATCACTAAGCTAATCCCGTCGCTGGCAGCCTTGATAATAATAACAATAATTGCCCTACAAACAAGGTGAACTCAAGCCCTCAGTGACCTGGACCTTGGGTAGTCGGACGTGATTTGTATGCAAAACAAAGCAACATCCATATATATTATCAAAATTGGTAAAGCGTTCACGAGTTATCGAAAAATGAAAGCACACACGTACATGGAGTAACACTATATCCCGTTGCCTATCAGCGACGGGATATTAATATTCATATAATTTCTGATTACAACATTATGTACAAATAGCACAGAAAAACTGTCCTTTTCAAAACAAATAGTACAGAAAAAATGTCCTTTTCGAAACAAATAATATTTCTATCGCTTCTGATTACAAAATTATGTACCGGGTACAGATATCACAGAAACAATGGCAGAACCTACTATTTTGTTTTTATTCATGATTTTGTCCATTTTCCCCACATTTTTTTCTGTTAAATTCCAATAGTTCTCATTTTGGCTGCTAGACAGATACTGCCACAACATTTCACTGGTTCTCTGTAGCAGGGTGTGTGATCACATGGTTTCAGAATGGTGGCGTACCGTATTCTAATAAACGGCCCCGCGGCTATGCAATTTGTGGGGATCAAAATGTGGAAAATAGGATCACATACAAATTTGGGGGGGGGGGGGGCTACTATTAGAGAGGGGGCTACTATTAAAATAAATATGGTAATTTAATAACACGCGTGTTGCCAGTATACACTGTAGCGGTTGCGCAGGCTGATCTAGGTCTACACTGATCAGAATATCCATAAGCCCCATGTCTCCAGTCACATCTGTATTGGTTGCCTTTGAACTCTGGCATTAACCTTACTGTAATCCCTAATTACTAATGATAATACAAACAAATAATAGTCATGCAATGAAAGAAAGGGGTTAATTGCGTTAATATCATGAAAACAGAAATTTTGTTTGACATGGTATTAAAATAATGTGAATAAAAATGTTGTAATACATTATGTTTTTGCAGGTTGTTTTGACGAGATAAATGTCCCATTAGCATATAGTAAGAAGGACATTGTGATATTTGAATAACTTTGAAAGGAGCTACCGCTGGCGCAGGAAGAATTGACAGAAAAATGACCTTTGCGAGTTCTGGATGAGTCGCCCTGTGTTACAGACAGAACATTCGGGGTACTCTGGCATATGCTCTACACATTCAGGATACACAACTATGCGTTCTCCGTGCCCCACTAATAATTTCAGATACAAAATACAAAACTCCAATCCCCACTGCTAACACCACCTAGCAGTTCTAATACTAATACTTGTAACTAACTTATTTTATGTACAACATACTTGGCTCCTCCTAGCACGACGTCACTGGCGTTAGTAATGTTAGCGATGTCATATAACGTGACACAAATGTACATTGTATACTTCCGGAGTTATGAGCACAGACAAGTTACCAAGACACACAATATATGTAGTCATGTTAAAGATATATTTTTTAAATATATATTATGTACATGCTTGTGTCTGTCAACATCACTCATATGTGGCTGTGACTGGAGAAATCAGGATCTGCACTGTTCGCTATTCCATCAATGAGTTTGTTTGTTTGTTTGTTTGTTTGTTTGTTGGGGTTTAACGGCCTATCAACAGCTAAGGTCATTTAAGGCCGCGTCAATGGGTTTAGTACTAAATCCCATATATTACCTGTACAAGTACATGTACATTTTCAAGTACATTTACAAATGGGGGGAAAATCCCAAAATCAGAACTGAATATTTACAATAACAAAACTATGTATTCAGCTCTGAAATCAGAATAATCCTGATATGGTGCCAGGTCCTCATCACACCAGAATCACTTGTCCCCTCCCAAAAGTAGTAGGATCAGTAATAATCTTACTACTTTTATAATAGGCAATAACCCAATTCAACTCCCAGGTAACAAAAGAGCCAAAGATAAAAACGTACCGGAGGGCCAAACCAGGCAAATAGTGATTCCTATAAGGTGGAACCACTACCGTTAATTTAGGCCGTCTCGTTTGCCCGACCACCACCCACTCCATCAATGAGACACTCACATGCTTCTAAACAATCAATATAGATCGTTATCAGGCAACAGGAGTAGTTGATCAGGAGATACACTGGTCACAAATCCCATAAGCCCCATTTCTCCAGTGACAGACACATATAACCAAGCGCTTTTAAAATCATTAATTGCTTTATCTATCTCATATTATTGATACAAATCAATACCTGGTTATTGGTTATTGATTTATAAGCCAGAGATGATTGGCAATACAATATAATCTATTCTATTCATTTACATCACTATAGTAATTAAATGTTCATTGGAACTATTCACTGGTAAAAACTGGAATTACTAGATACATGTATGTTAATTGTACTACTCTAATGAATACATTTAGTCAGTCATATTCAATACATGGTTATAAGAGTAATACTTAGATCACGGTTTGTCCGCATGTACGAGAAGATAACCCTCGCAGACTATCGATCGTACATGCGGACAACCGCGCTGTAAGTAATTTATTCCATCCACATACACGTACCATGTCTGGTTTTCCCAATAACCCGGGGACAAAACCCGGGAATATGCGTGAAGGGAGATAATTATCAATTGTAGTCATATCTACATGTATTTTCGTTTTACAGAGGATCGCCAACACAACAAAATAAAATCTTCAAAACTAATTCACAAAAATAAGAACAACCACTATCTTCAAGTACGTGATTGTACAGTGAAACTTCTCTAAACCGTACACGCTTTAAATGGTGTGTCTTTAATTTGCATGGATTTTGCAGTTATGTAGCGCTAATGAAAATGCCTGTTCATGAATGCAAATATCCCAAAAGTGCTCAGGTACTCCACTTACAGTGGAACATCTCTAAACTGGACACCCTGGAAAGTTCCAGGGTGTCCAGTTTAGAAAGGTTCCATCGTACAATCAAACCTCCAGGAATGGCCACCGCTCTACAACAACCACCTCTCTGTGTAACAGGCCATCTCATGAATATCTGCACCTTTTTTGTGGATATTTTTTACTTTTTACAAAATTTACATTTTGAGAGAAAAATCCCTATTTTCTTTCAAAAGTGTATGTTGTTACCACTCATTTGAACCGTCTCGACGAGACGGTTCAAACGAGTGGCAACAACATACCTTTATAGAGAAACAAATTAGTAAAATATTTTAAACAAAAAATATGAAATGGGAAATATAATTACGGTTTCTCACAGCAAGGAACGTCTAAATATTTATGCTTGTATTTGTTTATCTTTATCACAATAACAATGGACGTAATTGGATACAATTTGTTTTGGGAAATCCCATTTTATAGTGGTTTCCAAAAACAAATGGTGTCCAAATATTTAGCGTTATTACGGTAGTTACTTATGGGTGGAAGGGTAAAAACTTCCACTATTTCCCTCCCACCATATCACACCCTGGAGAAATCACTGCTACATAAATATGGCTGTGACTGGAGAAATGGGGCATATAGGTTTTGTGACCAGTGTAGATCCAGATCAGCCTGTGCATCCATTCCGTCTACATTCCATCTACACTGTTCGCCATTCCATCAATGAAACACCTGTCATGCTTCTAACAGGCAATTATATATCATATATATATTATATATCAGGGAGTTCACTATTTGATCAGGAGCTACACTGGTCACAAATCCCATAAGCTCCATTTTTCCAGTCAAGGCCAATGTTCATCCTCATTTCTTGTTTCTCCTTTCCCCCCTTCCTGTGCCTACTTCACGTCTGCCTCCGTCACCCCTTTAGCGGCCAGTTCATCTCTCACGCGAGTCAGGTATGTTGGATCTGGGTAGCCGAACCTGGTACAAGCAAAATAGAGTAATCATGGTGAATTTAAAATTGTGTTGTCTGCTGTTTATTTTTTATTCAATTTTTCTTATTAAAAACTTGGTTTGACAACACTTTAGAATCATTTCCATTGGAAATGATTCTAAAGTGCTGCCAAACCACTTTTTTATTGAGACTAAATACAAACTAAAAAACAACAGCAGACAACAATTGTTGTTTCCCCGCAATGGAGGGTTAACCCATTACAATTATAGTAGAATTATAAGATCTACCCCATTCGTTTAAACATTGCCAGCTAAAGAAAGTGAGCAGGGGCTCACGTACAGCCCCGGCCGTCACCTGGACTAACAAACAAAAACTTTAACGCAAATATTGAAAATAAGAACTCGGTAATGGGAGAAGTACCACTGAAAAACTTAAGCACATTTCTAAATCATTTGACCTTGGCTGCATAGGTAGCACCATGCCTGAATCTGGAGATGCCATGCATGTTGGCTTAAAGAAAAAGAAAATCACAATATGTTGTTTTTTTTCCACATTTTGTTTACACATTCAGTGGTATTGCTTAGCCATAAATTTAACAAGAGGGCCATGATGGCCCTAATTCGCTCACCTGACTCCATGAACACCAGATGAGAATGTGAGTTCATGTGTTTGACCCCACAGGGCCACGCCCATTTTTGACACCGGAGTCACCATTTTAACAACTTTGAAAGAGCATTGTACAGCGATCATTCCTACCAAGTTTCGTCAAAATCCGGCTAGCGGTTCAGGAGAAGAAGATTTTTTAAGAACTTATGCTATTTTTAGACGGCGGCCATCTTGGATTAGCGATGACCTCCATTTTAACAAATCTGAAAAGGCTTCACCCATGGACCATAACTTTAAAGTTTGGCTACCATGGGCCAAGTGCTTCATGTGAAGAAGAATTTTGAAATCTCTAATAAAAGAACAACCTTTTGACCTTTCGGTGGCCATCTTGGATGACAACCATCCGATTTCAACAAAAAATGCACCAGAGTGATCGCCTCATTGATACGTTCGATTTGATATATAATATGACCATATTCGGTCAGAAATAAAATTTGATCCCAATTTGACCCCACGGGCAACGCCCATTTTTTACCCCGGGGTGACCATTTTAACAATTTTGAAAGAGCATTGTACATCGACCATTCCTACCAAGTTTCGTCGAAATCCGGCTAGCGGTTCATGAGAAGAAGATTTTTTAAGAATTTATGCTATTTTTAGACGGCGGCCATCTTTGGTTAGCGATGACCTCCATTTTAACAAATCTGAAAAGGCTTCACACATGGACCATAACTTTTAAGTTTGGCTACCATGGGCCAAGCGGTTCATGTGAAGAAGAATTTTGAAATCTCTAATAAAAGAACAACCTTTTGACCTTTTGGCGGCCATCTTGGATGACATAACCATCCGATTTCAACAAAAAATGCACCAGAGTGATCGCCTCATTGATACCTTCGATTTGATATATGACATGACCATATTCGGTCAAAAATAAAATTTGACCCCAATTTGACCCCACGGGCCACGCCCATATTTTACCCCGGGGTCACCATTTTAACAACTTGAAAAAGCATTGTACATCGATCATTCCTACCAAGTTTCGTCGAAATCCGGCTAGCGGTTCATGAGAAGAAGATTTTTTAAGAATTTATGCTATTTTTAGACGGCGGCCATCTTGGATTAGCAATGACCTCCATTTTAACAAATCTGAAAATACTTCACACATGGACCATAACTTTCAAGTTTGGCTACCATGGGCCAAGCGGTTCATGTGAAGAAGAATTTTGAAATCTCTAACAAAAGAACAACCTTTTGACCTTCAGCGGCCATGTTGGATGACATAACCATCCGATTTCAACAAAAAATGCACCAGAGTGATCGCCTCATTGATACCTTCGATTTGATATATAATATGACCATATTCGGTCAAAAATAAAATTTGACACCACTTTGACCCCACGGGCCACGCCCATTTTTGACCACGGGGTGACCATTTTAACAACTTTGAAAGAGCATTGTACATCGATCATTCCTACCAAGTTTCGTCGAAATCCGGCTAGCGGTTCATGAGAAGAAGATTTTTTAAGAATTTAAGCTATTTTTAGACGGCGGCCATCTTGGATTAGCGATGACCTCCATTTTAACAAATCTGAAAAGGCTTCACCCATGGACCATAACTTTAAAGTTTGGCTACCATGGGCCAAGTGCTTCATGTGAAGAAGAATTTTGAAATCTCTAATAAAAGAACAACCTTTTGACAATTCGGCGGCCATCTTGGATGACATAACCATCCGATTTCAACAAAAAATGCACCAGAGTGATCGCCTCATTGATACGTTCGATTTGATATATAATATGACCATATTCTGTCAGAAATAAATATTTGATCCCAACTTTGGGACACGGGCATCGCCCATTTTTTACCCCGGGGTGACCATTTTAACAATTTTGAAAGAGCATTGTACATCGACCATTCCTACCAAGTTTCGTCGAAATCCGGCTAGCGGTTCATGAGAAGAAGATTTTTTAAGAATTTATGCTATTTTTAGACGGCGGCCATCTTTGGTTAGCGATGACCTCCATTTTAACAAATCTGAAAAGGCTTCACACATGGACCATAACTTTTAAGTTTGGCTACCATGGGCCAAGCGGTTCATGTGAAGAAGAATTTTGAAATCTCTAATAAAAGAACAACCTTTTGACCTTTTGGCGGCCATCTTGGATGACATAACCATCCGATTTCAACAAAAAATGCACCAGAGTGATCGCCTCATTGATACCTTCGATTTGATATATGACATGACCATATTCGGTCAAAAATAAAATTTGACCCCAATTTGACCCCACGGGCCACTCCATTTTTGACCCCGGGGTCACCATTTTAACAACTTTGAAAAAGCATTGTACATCGATCATTCCTACCAAGTTTCGTCGAAATCCGGCTAGCGGTTCATGAGAAGAAGGGTTTTTTAAGAATTTATGCTATTTTTAGACGGCGGCCATCTTGGATTAGCAATGACCTCCATTTTAACAAATCTGAAAAGGCTTCACCCATGGACCATAACTTTAAAGTTTGGCTACCATGGGCCAAGCGGTTCAAGTGAAGAAGAATTTTGAAATCTCTAATAAAAGAACAACCTTTTGACCTTCAGCGGCCATCTTGGATGACACAACCATCCGATTTCAACAAAAAATGCACCAGAGTGATCGCCTCATTGATACCTTCGATTTGATATATAATATGACCATATTCGGTCAGAAATAAAATTTGACCACAATTTGACCCCACGGGCCACGCCCATTTTTGACCCCGGGGTGACCATTTTAACAATTTTGAAAGAGCATTGTACATCGACCATTCCTACCAAGTTTCGTCGAAATCCGGCTAGTGGATCATGAGAAGAAGATTTTTTAAGAATTTATGCTATTTTTAGATGGCGGCCATCTTGGATTAGCCATGACCTCCATTTTAACAAATCTGAAAAGGCTTCACACATGGACCATAACTTTTAAGTTTGGCTACCATGGGCCAAGCGGTTCATGTGAAGAAGAATTTTGAAATCTCTAATAAAAGAACAACCTTTTGACCTTTTGGCGGCCATCTTGGATGACATAACCATCCGAATTCAACAAGAAAAAGCACCAGAGTGATCGCCTCATTGATACCTTCGATTTGATATATGACATGACCATATTCGGTCAAAAATAAAATTTGACCCCAATTTGACCCCACGGGCCACGCCCATTTTTTATCCCGGGGTCACCATTTTAACAACTTTGAAAAAGCATTGTACATCGATCATTCCTACCAAGTTTCGTCGAAATCCGGCTAGCGGTTCATGAGAAGAAGATTTTTTAAGAATTTGTGCTATTTTTTGACGGCGGCCATCTTGTAATACGTAATGACTTCATTTTAACAATTTTGCAATCCCCCTACATAAGGACCATGACCATGAAGTTTGGTGACTATAGGCCCAATGGTTACCGAGGAGAAGACGTTTGAAAATGTTCACGGACGACGACGGACGACGACGGAAGACGACGGAAGACGGACACATTGCGGTAACAATAGCTCACATGAGCTTTGCTCAGGTGAGCTAAAAATGAAATAACCTTTTTACAGGCGTTTACCTTTCTATGATGATACTTAAAATAAAATTTTCCAAGAGTTTTCCACGGTGACATGCCCCCATTTCAAAGTTTTACAAGCTAAGTGTGACCTTACCGCGTTCCTTTTTAATGCTGGGGAATGATGCATTTAACTCATTTAAGCCACATTAAAATTCAGCCAAACTTACTGTGTATTCTGCCGGTGGTCAGTTTTGTGGTGAATATCATTCCACGTTATCACGCCTTCGTGTCCAGTGGTTCGTGAAGCTCCAATGGTGAATACGACCTTGCGCTTAAACGCGACCTTCAACATCAAGAGAACGAGTTGGCCTTCTTCATTGTCCGGGAGATACGCTGTACGTGTTATCCCTTTGTATGCATGACCGGGCTGGGGATGGCTTGGCTAAACAGAGAATGTGAAAGGCGTTAATGTCCCAGCAACATCTAAGGTCATATAGAGACGGGACCACAGCTTAAACAGTGAACGATTCAGACAATGTCGAGTAATAACAACACAGCTCCAGACAGGCTTTGTTTAAAGTATAGTTGTGGCTGTGACTGGAGAAATGGGGCACTGTTCGCCATTCCATCGTTGAAACACATGCTTCTAACAAGTAAAATAGATCGTTATTAGGAGCTACACTGGTTACAAATCCCATACGCGCCATTTCTCCAGTCACAGCCACAAATGAGACATGCCGAAAGTTGACATCATTTACAAAAGATATGACGGTTTAGACTGTAAATATATTTCATGAAAAATCGCACATGTTCTTAGCTACAAAATCCAATGACTCTTCTCATATGTGAATAAAACAATTGTTATAAACTAATCAATAGACAGCAATTATTGAATAGTTTGCTTCAAAATGAAAACATGTCTTGGTATTTCATTAAAATTGTCTCTTTGGAAACAATTCTAATGAAATACCAAGACGTGTTTTAATGGAAAATAAGAAAAAGATGCTATATTTGTAGTATGTTTATTGTTTTCTGCAGCAGCATAAAGGTACCACAAAACTGTCATTGCTTTTTGTTAATCATTACTTCTGATTTCAATTGGGTTCTTGGCAATTTTAATTGGGTATTTAAGCAAATACGCAGCTTATCTGGAGCTCTGGGTACTAATTCTCCCATGTAAGGACTCACCCCTTGCTGTCCAGAACGAAATGTGTATGTGATCTGGATGGAGCCACACTGTTCGTAGCCCGCCACACTCGTAGAGACATAGTGCACCTGCATATCCCCATCTGGCTGGTCACCTGTTTCAAAGCGAGTTACATCCCTTTAAATTATATTTATAGATACAGAGTGAACCACTTCCCTTTACATTTTAATTATTGATACCAAATCAATTTGATTTAAATTATATTTTCAGATACCAGGTCCACCAACATCAAAGTCAGTTACTTCCCTTTAAATTCTATGTATAGACACCGAGACCACCTTATCAAAGTCAGTTACTTCCCTTTAAATTCTATGTATAGACACCGAGACCACCTTATCAAAGTCAGTTACTTCCCTTTAACCCTTTGAACCTGAAATCCCGCTATATCGGTTTATGCAAAAAGTGCAGATCCAGATGAGCCGGCTCGTAACGAGCCGTCTCATCAGGATCTGTACTTTTTGCAAGTAATTTTCATATTTCTTAGAACAAAAACACCCCCTTTTCATAAATGGACGAATCTGAAAATAATTTTGTGACCAGTGGATTGGTCGGAACATTAGCATATCACAGTCCATTCCAGTTCCTTAGGGTTGAAAGGGTTACATTCTGTTTATAGACAACGAGACCACCTTATCAAAGTTAGTCACATCACTTTCAATTCCATTTATAGACACCGAGACCACCTTATCAATTTAGCTTTAAATTCTATTTACAGATCCAGAGACCACCTTATCAAAGTCAGTCACTTCCTTTTTATAGATACCAACTCCAGTTACTTCCCTTGCAATGATATATACAGATACCAAGTTCACCTTATCAAAGTCAGATTTCACTTTCAAGCACTCCAAGTGTTTTGCGGTCATAAACAGAGATTTCCAATACATATAAATTACAGTGTAATTTACCAAATTTTAACAAATCAATGTGTTCTGGGTGCCTGATCAGTGCCGTAGCCAGAGGTTCGAAATAGCCGAGGCCAACATAAGCGGCGGAAGACGATAATTATTGGGGGTGGAAGTGTGGAGGGCCCGAAGGGCCCGAGTTTGCTAGGCGCATCCGGGGGCATGCCCACCCTGAAAATTTTGAAATCAAAGTGGTCTGAAATGCCATTTCCTGCATTCTCAGCAAAGTCTGAGCACATACCTACTATGACTCCCATTTTTCCTATATTAGAATAAAAAAAAAAAATTAAAAAAAATCGTGAAAAAACGGACGAGGCCATGGCCTCGTCTGGCCTCAACGTGGCTACGGCACTGCTGATTTAGACGAGTTCTACTGTACCAGGGTTATCACGTTGGTATCATAGTGACAATACACAGATTGGGGAAAACAGTGAAAGTAAATGGGTTTAACATCCCGGCAACAGTCAGGCACATCGCCAGTGGAAGCACGGGCTTCCAGCTACATTTATGGAACTATTGGATATCATAATTGTATTACATGTATATTATAATTATTCTTATTTGTGTTATAAAATCACATATTAAGTTTTAGTTGCGAACGGTAACACTTGCAATCTACGTCCGTACCGACGTATGGGAGTGGAGTGCATGTTACCAACTCATTAACTTTGATAAAGGTCAAGGTCAAGGTCATGTTAATGGCAGCATGAGTGTCTTCCAAATGCTTGCATGTATCCAGAGTCCAAATATTGAAGCAATCCATCATGTAATATTAAAGTTATATGATGATGAAGAAACTTGTACAAACTTTTTGACGTAAACAAAGTGTTTCCACAACCATGTGAAGTTCAAAAAGGTCAAGGTCATGTTAATGAGGGCATAAGTGTGTTCCCAATGCGCACAAGTATCAAATAATATTAAAGGTATATGATGAGGAAGAAACTGGTACTTTTTGACGTAAAAATGGCCTAGTGTTTCTGCAAAAATTAGAAGGTCCAAAAGGTCAAGGTCATATCAATGGTGGCGCGAGTGTGTTCCAAATGATTACATGTACAAAGTGTCTAAATATTGAAGCAATCCATCAAGTAATATTAAAGCTAAAGCAGGCGCGACAACATTTTGAAAAACTAAGCATATCATTTTATTTTGAATGTTAAAATTAATCTGGTACAGGCTACATAATGATTGATTGATTGGCATTTTACGTCCGTTCAACAGCAAATGGGACATACAGAATGTACATTTAAATGCTGAACATGCTGGTATGTGTAGCTTTACTGGAGTTTCTACAAACAACCTTGATATTAACAGAGCATATACACTGTTATCGATTCCAACAGATTAACAGCGGTGTTTACACAAATTATGCATCTGTCAGTAAAAATAAATATAGCCGAGTGTTCAGAATTAAAGCACACAACCCGTATATGCTATCACATTAAATATATGAAATTTGTAATCAATCCAATTAATGCCAGATACCCACTCACGTGTATATACATTTACCCACTCACGTGTATATACATTTACAAACATTTTTTTTTATATTTTATTCATTTCTCAATGAAAGTATATGTTGTTACCACCCATTTGAACTGTATCGACGAGACGGCTCAAATTAGTGGTCACAAAATATTCTTCTGTGCAGAAAAAAAGCAAAAATATGTCAAATTTTCCGCAAGAAAAATTGCGAATTTCCAGCATGCAAATGGTATAAATATGCAAATTAAAATGATTTTGGAAAATGATTGCAAATATTTTGAAATTACCTCAATTTTCTGGTCATGTGATCCCCCATTTGAGTACTAGTATGTGGTTTACCCCATACAACACTAATACCTGTGATAACTCCACACATGTGGGTTACCCCATACCACACCAATACCTGTGATAACTCCACACACCCTGTACAACACCAATATCTGTGATAACTCCACACATGTGGGTTACCCCGTACCACACCAACACCTGTGATAGCTCCACACAATCATGTGGGTTACCCCGTACCACACCAATACCTGTAATAACTCCACATATGTGGGTTACCCTGTACCACACCAATACCTGCGATAACTCCACACATGTGGTTTACGCCGTACCACACCAACACCTGTGATAACTCCACACATGTGGGTTACATCGTACCACACCAATATATTTGAATTTATCACACTCCACACATGTGGGTACCCCGTACCACTCCACAATGTGGGATACCTCCACACATGTGTGTTACATACCACTACAATACCTATGATAACTCCACACATGTGGGTTACCCGTACCACATACCAATACTCTGATAACTCCACACATGTGGTTACCCCGATACCACATCCAATACCTGTGATACTCACATCAGTGGGTTACCCCGTACACTACCATACCAATACTGTGATACTCCACACTGTGGGTTACCCCCGTACCAACCACCAATACCTGTGTTAACTCCACACATGTGGGTTTACCATGTACCACACCAAATACCCGTTGGATTTAAGCCACACATTTTGTTTGATTTTTACCCCGGTTTAAACCAACCACCAACAAATGTGATAATCCACACATGTGGGTTACCCCGTAACCAAACCCAATACCCTTGTGATAACTTCCACACCAATGTGGGTTAACCCGTTACCAAACCAATTACCCGTGATAAATCCACAACTGTTGGGTTACCCCGTTCCACACCAACACCTGTGATAACTTCACCATGTGGGTTACCCTGTTACCACAACCAACACCCGGTGATACTCCAAAATGTGGGTTACCCGTTCCACCCCAACACCTGTAATAACTCCACACATGTGGGGTTACCCCGGTACCAACCAAACCAAAATGTGATTGCTCCACACAATCTTGTGGGTTTACCCCGTACCACACCAATATGTAATAAATCCCACACATGTTGGGTTAACCACCCGTTACGTACACTGTTACCAAAACAATTATCTGTGAATAAAACTCCACACATGTCGGTTACCCCGTACCAATACCATCCACCTGTGGATAAACCCCTCCACACATGTGGGTTAACACATCGTACCACCCCGTACACTGTTACCAATCAATTACCTGTGATAACTCCACACATTGTGGGTTACCCCGTTTACCACACCAATACCTGTGGGATAACTTACATGGGTTTGGGTTAACCCGTACCACACAAATACCTGTGATACTCGATGTGGGGTTTACCCCAATAAACCACACCAATTAATGTGTAACTCCCACACATGTGAAATTACCCATACCACACCAATACTGTGATAACTCTACACATGTAGGTTACCCCCCATACACACCAATAACTGTGATAACTCCACACATGTGGGTTACCCCATACCACACCAATAACTGTGATAACTCCACACATGTGGGGTTTACCCATACCACACCAATACTGTGTTAACTCCAACACATGCGGGTTACCCCATACCACACCAATACCTTGATTAACTCCACACACAGCTCCGCACGCTGGACATGCCTGCTTGTATGTGAACTGCTGGTCAATACAGTCAGTACAGAAAGAATGACCACAACTCAATTTTTTCGGGTTGGTCATTTGGTCCATACATATGACACAGTTGTCTTCCTTTGTGTCCTCGAAGTTAGCTCCATCCTGAAAATATAGTTTAAGTCATATATATATAGAGGATCTTGCACAACTGGGGCCCGTTTCACTAAAGTTTGTACGACTAAAATGTTTGTAAGTGCAAATTTAGAACCCTCTGGAAATTTCAATTGATGGATTTACATTTATTTTACCCTGCATAAGCAGCCTATGCTCAATAAATGTAAACATTAATTGTTTACAAGAAAACATTGTTAATGTGAAATTTACAGATTATCATAAATTTGCACATACAAACATTTTAATTGTACAAAGTTTAGTGAAACGGTCCCCAGATGATTTACAGGTCAAAGAAATCTCAAAATATTGTTGTACCCCACTGGGCGATCAGATTTTTCAGCTGGTAGCTAGCCCAGAATTTTACGACATTCAGACAACTTCATAATATTTTGTATTACCGGTATAACCAATCTTTGTATATTAACAACTTGCATATAATTATAATACCATATACATTTTTATTGAATATTCTAACAATACCCATGTAACCTCATACACGCACGGATCCAAGGGGTGGGTCCACCGGGTCCGGACCCACCCCTGCTCCTAGCAATAAAAACAAGAGGCCCAAATGGGCCTGTATCGCTCAACTGAAATTATTATCCCATGACAGTCGATTATATATACCAAGTTCCACCAAAATGTGTCTGCAAGTTCATAACAAGCAGTTCACGAGAAGACGTTTGAAGTCTCTAATTAAAGGATGACCTTTTGGCGGCCATCTTGGATGACCTTAATCATTTGATTTCGACAAAAATTGATCCAGACTGATCGTCTCCTCAATACCTTCGATTTGATATTTGACATGACCATATTCGATCAAATGTTACATTTGACCCTTAGTAGACCCCGCGGACTCCGAACACTTTTGATCCCGGAGTCATCATTTTAACAAATTTGAAAGAGCATCAACTATCGATCATTCCTGCCAAGTTTCATCGGAATCAGTCCGGCAGTTCGTGAGAAGAAGATTTTTTAAAGTATTTTACCTAATTTTGACGGCGGCCATCTTGGATTATATGATGACCTCCATTTTAACAAATATGAAAAGACTTCCCCCACACACCATAACTGTGAAGTTTAACCAGCATCGGCCAAGCGGTTCACGAGAAGAAGACGTTTGACATCTATAATAAAAGGATGACCTTTCAACGAAAGATGCTCCGGAGTGATCATCTCCTCAATATCTTTGACATGATATATGATAATTTAACGCCAACTTGACACCCCTGACCCCACCCGTTTTTGACCCCGGGGCCACCATTCTAACAAATCTGAAACAGCATCGACTATCGATCATTCCTGCCAAGTTTTGTTGAAATTGGCCGGCAGTTCGTCAGAAGAAGTTTTTAAGATTTGACCTACTTTTCCATGGCAGCCATCTTGGATTAGGCGACGACCTCCAAGTTTACAAATCTGACATGCCCCACCCATAGATCATCCCTGTGAAGCTTACGGTAACCAATATTGGCCCAGCAGTTCATGAGTAGAAGACGTTAGAAATTTCTAATAAAAGGATGACCTTTTCACCTTTCGGCAGCCATCTTGGATGAACTAATCATTCGATTTTGACAGGAAATACTCCTGAGTGATCGGCATGTTTAACCCCGGGGGCCACCATTTTAACACATCTGAAACAGCATTGACTATCGATCATTCCTGCCAAGTTTCGTTGAAATTGGCCCGGCGGTTCGTGAGAAGACTTTTTAAGAATTTTACATACGTTTCCACGGCGACCATCTTGGATTATGCGACGACCTCCAATTTTACAAGTCTGACGTGCCCCCATCCATTGATCACACATATGCACATGGACTAACGCTATATCCCCTTTGCGAGGGGATAATGAAGAAATCAGATATGTTTGCTGGTTGTCCGGTTTAGAGAGGTTCCACTGAACTTCTAATAAGCAAAGATCCGTATTGTGCTACAGTAGTGTGCTAGTTGATCTGGAGCTACAGTCTGTCCCACTGACATCCGCAGACCAGTTTTTGCCCATTAAACAAAGTAAACCTGAAAAATATAAACTTAATAAACTGATTCCCTGTAATAAAAAAATTCTACCTGTCCCAATTTTTGTATTGTACATTATTCTATCAAACATTGCATTTTTTGGTAAACTATTAATTTTCATATGGAAATTGTATATATATATGGGTCGTATGCTATGTTTGCTATAGCCTACAGGTGACACAGTTCTCCAGCGAATCAAATTAATGAACATAGACATTTCGGTCAAATGTTACCGCGGTGTGACGATTCTGGTGACATATTAATCACGAAGTGTTCTACTTTTGTAGTAGATGGTTATATAACCGTTCTCCATTAGACAACCTTATTTTAAATTATAATAGTATACTATAGCGAGTGGTGGCCTGTTGGTCTGGATGTGGAGAGGGTGACTTCTTCTGGTTCTTCTTGAAAATAAAATCACTACATTTCTTCTTCAAAAAACAGGAGAGTACTATTCTTCTACCGGTATTTAGAAACAAATATTTAAGGCCATAAAAAGTATTCTGGTTCTCAGGCACGGAGTTTGTGGAAAGTGATGAGGGAGAGCGGATTTTTTTATTTTGATTGTACGAGATCTTCATCTCTGATCTTTTCAAGTTGCCAGATGCATTTTGTATGCCAATTAAACATGCATGTGGCTCGCATATACCGGTATGCTTATTAACCCTTAGACCGCTATCTTAATTTTTTTGTTGTTTGCTGTTTATTTATATTTTCCATTGTTATCATCAAAAACATGCTTTTACAGCACTTTAGAATAATTTACAACATGCTGTCAAACAATTTTTTATTGAGAAATAAGGCAAGATATAAAAGCAACAGCAGACGACAATTGTTGTGTGTAGTCGTCTAAGGGTTAAAGCTACTGTAACCTCATTAGACGTGAAAAATCACAAGATTTTTGTCAGACATGATTGGATTTCACATATCTTTGCAGGATACAGGGTTTTTGATCGATAATGTGGATAATTTACAACATGTTTTTATATTTGTCCATGACGATAAAATGCCCTGACGCACAGGTATTTTTCTGACGCGGCGATATTTGACCAAAGTACTTTTTTTATGGCGTAAGATTTGATGACCACAACACATTGGCAGCTTTCAAGTGGAACAAACAGTAGCTAGCCACAACTGCCATAAGCCCAATGTCTCCAGTCACGGCCATTATGGAGTTGATTATACCCCTGTATACGAAAGGTCTGGGCAATTTAACTGAATATGTCGATAAGGTCTGGAACAAATGAGAAAACAAGAATTTGGACAATGACCTGAAACAAGGCGATCGCTGGCGAGTGTCTCACCCATGAAGGTCAAGGTCACCCGATGACACAGGGTGGCTAGCAACCAATGTGAGGAAGCTATTGATAAAGTTGATATGAAACTTTTTGATGTACGTCCAAAATTGTTGACGCCTACGATGACGCCTAGGCCAGAATCGTGTCTGCTAACGTGGGTGACCGACCAACGGACCCAACGAGGAGGTATAATAACCATCATTATATGACTAAGTATTTAATGACGTGATTATCTACAAATTGAATGTAGACCTCTGAACGGTTTGTTCACAAATAAGCACTCTCAGACCGCGAGACCGGTCCGAGATGTGTTTATTCGTGTAAACAAACATATTGTTCACCTCCTTAGAACGCATGCGTAAATCTGACACATGTAATTGTTATTGTGTTTACATTGTTAGTGACTATTCTTGATTTTCTGAATATTCGTGGTAATGGTCATATAATAAACAAGAAATGCGTCTGTCGAACACGGATGCCACCTGCAGCATATTTGAGAAACTGTGACAAAGTGGTTAACCGAAAAGTGTGACGGACGGACGGACGGACGGACAGACGGACGGATGTTCTTACAGTACTATACTTATGTGGCTTATCACATGTTAAATATTAGCCACATAAAACGATTTTTAGCCACATAAAAGGATTGTTTAGGTGGCTAATTGTAACCAACCCTATCCTTTACCAAGTCCATAACCCTGTGGGGCTAGCCACATAAGTACCCTAATGTGTGCCCGGACGGACGGACGGACGGACGGTCCAAACACTATATGCCACCCGTTTCTTCGAAACCCGGTGGCATAAAAAACAATTATAGTCTTTTGAGTTGGTGTACATGAACATCACTTTTCCCGGGTCTGTAAACCTCATTTACACCTCCTCAAAAGACAATAATTGTAAATTGTAGGTCAAAGTTGCGTGAACGTCACTTGTGTCAGGGTGGTTTGTGGTGCACATCACTTACTCCTGGCCCTACTTGTAACCCCGTATACATTTCATCCGCAAGAGATTTTGAAAATTGATTTGAGCTATTGTACCATTTACCTTTAACAATCACACAGGTGCTTTTTCGAAAATGGCTGCGAATGGCCGTCAGGGCTGTAAATCCAAGATGGCTGCCGTTAACCTATTGAAAATCTAACTTTTGAACCATACACTGTAGAAGTAAGTGGAATGCCTCGTTGTATAGGTTTTTTGGGCGTGGGAAATCCATTTGTGGCATCTTCTTTGTGTTTGGAGGTCAAGGTTACATGCTAAGGTCAAGGTCAAGGTCGAAAATCACCAAAAAGGTATGATTTCAAATGATGTTACTGTAAAACTTCTCATTCGGCTCACTATATCGTAGACTGACGACTTGTTCACTTGGTCTTCGCTGTACACTGTGAGTCAAAGGCAGGAAGATTCACCTTAGATATGGTGACGCTAAGTTTCTTAGACCTGACCACGCACCGCTCATTACGGAATTTCCGGTATGCTATGTCACTGTTCTCCAGCGCCTTCAGAAGTCTCGCCTTTACAGTGTCATTGACAATGTGCTTTGTCACGATGTTGTAGAGTGGCACTTTTGGCGCCAGAACTATGAAGGGGTTTTCCCGCGCCTTCACAAAGTCTAGCAATCGTGTCACATTTCGGTCGAATATCAAACCCTTTCGGCCACCGAGCTCATGCTGTATTGTCGTTTCCAGGTGATCCATGGTGATCCATGAGTCGAGCATTGGTGATTAACTGGAGAAGATTGCTGATCGCAAGGATCTCATGAAATAGAAGTCCAAACTCGGCCACAATAGCAGCATCTCCAGCGCTCCCAACAATCACGTGTCCACCTGGACCCTGTGAGAATCTGTTCTGTGACTGCTACAGCTTCATATCCCCTGACACAGCAGCAAATACCGCACCCGTTCGGTCCTTCACAACAAACTGGCCCATACAGAACCGGCGGTAGAGTGTGGGATAGGTGACCTCCAGAACCTGAATCCTCTCCAAGTACCATGATACGTACCGTAGATAATTGATAGCATCAAACTCACGTGATATCCCCATCGAAGCCTTCACTGTTCCTACATGCAACGGCCAGTTACCATCACGGTCTGCAACAATCAGCTGTTTGATGATTGCAACGATCTTCCGAAAGTTCATGAAGTAATGACACAATTCAGATTTCTCCTGGCACCCTTGAACAATTGTGTTAAATTGTTGACGGAGATCAGCAGCATGAGCGGATACCTGCTCAAACTTGGGGACACACCCCTCCCTCTTCTTCGTTTGCAATACATCCTTGAGCTCAATGGCTAACTGGACAAAGGGTACAGACGTGTGATCATTGGACTGCCAGAATGCATTCCACATGAGAGAATCAAGAACCTCGGATACGATAAGCATTCCTGTCAATGACCTGACGTAATGGCCACCAGAGAGCATAGTTGAAACAGTTTTTGGTCCAAAAACCTCACTTTCAATGAGTGCATCGCTTATACCACTGCCACTTAGGTACCTTCCTGCACATCGCAGGAGTACCTTAGCAAAGTGAAACATTCCCAACCTTGGAAAAAGGTCATCGAAAGTGTCCGGCTCACTCATGACTATATCAACAACAATGTGAAACACACCCTCATCAGAAACTATGGCCATAGTATCTTGATTCAACTGGCGCCGGGATGCCTGGAAATTGGTCAGTGACTTGCGGACAGTGGCATATTCTGTCACAGGAGAAGGGATAACAGGAAGGAAACCAACTATCATCAGTGGCACGTTTGCTGTCGTGACCAGTACATGAATGCCACCCCAAGAAGGTAGCTCACCAGGAGCAGCAGCCGAGTATGGGAGTCCACAGCGAATAAGTGATATGAGGAATTCCGTATTGGCTGACTGCTCTACAGCTTCCTCAGCATCAGATACAATGTTCACGTCGATGTTTTCTACAAGCCTAAAGTTGGGTGGTAAGGTAGGTTTCACCAAGGGTTTGTGGTGAGATGGTACAATTTGGCAAGGAAGTTTTTCTTTTGACGGACGCGCGAATTTTAAGAGATTCGTGCTTGACACGGAATATTTTGACTTAGCTGACGAAGTAGTCTCCTGGTAGAGCGCCTGCGCTGTATAATGTTTGCCTTGGGTACCGGAAATGGAGGAATTATCTTCGAAATCTTCATTGTCAAAGGCACCAAATGCCCAGCAATCATCAGAAAAATGGCTTGGAATGGGCACCCCAGTGACCTCTGAGGACTGTATTGTGTAAGCACACATGAGACACCGTGATTGCTTCACTTCATTGTAGCTGGCAGAGGTCCCTATTCTGTTTAGTGTTGAGAGTATCTCCCTGCTGCGTGTCTTCCCATACATATATTGTCCTAGCATTGTGTGAAGTGGAGTTTTTCTTCGGCCGTGGTGAATATGGTTATATGTCATCTGGAAATGACAGTTAAGTTTTGAATGCCGATTTTTCATAGCCCATCCATCCTCTTCGTCAAACAAAGTATCTTCACCATCATCACAGTATCATCGTCCAGGCCATAATCGACCTGTTTAGCGGCTTTGTTCAATGATTCACCAACTTGTCCGCGGCTGTGATGTTGGAAGACAAGAATTCCGCGGAATCAAATGTCTCGCCTTGTCCCACCGCCTTGACCTCGAGCCTGGGCCAGAAGGCAATTTTCACTGGCCCGAACATATTATACAATTATTGACTAGTGAGCCATAGAATATCAGATTATATTCTATCGCTCACTAGTCAATAATTGTTTTAGTATATGATAATAGTCGGTATATAGCACTTACGACCTTATGCTACTAGACAAAAATGGAAAAAGAATTTGAAAAAAAAACAAGAAACGAGGCCACTTTTTGTAGACTAGATGGCCGTGGCATGCATGTCGCGCCTTAGGGCGAGGCATGGACACTAAAAAAAGAGATATAGTAGATGGAAAAACTTTAACCGGACACACGGACGGACGGACGGACGGACGGACAGACGGACGTATACCAAAATGCCGACTATTATCGCGCTTTCCGCAAGCGGGCGCGACAATGATGATAAACACCCATGTAAAGAATGAAGGTAATGGGTGAAGCAGTTGCAGAGATATAGTACACAAAAAATCAAAGTAATTTGACCTTGACATTGGGCACAGGGGCCGCACGGTTGGGGGGTAGAATGAAAATATGGATGATGATAAACACCCATGTAAAGTTTCAAGGTAATGGGCGAAGCAGTTGCAGAGATATAGTATAACGAAAAACTTTAACCAAAAAACTTTAACCAGACGTACGTTAAAAAGTTAACGTTGAAAATGGCTAAGTCAATTACGTAGAAATAATAGGTGAAGGTAAAAAAAATGGTCACATGTTGGATAGTTATATGTGGTGGGCACCCCTTGGTTATGAAGCTGTGAAAGTTTGGTAGTCCTAGGTGGTACAGTACCAAAGAAATGGACTTAAACACGAAAACTTAACATTGTAAACGCGAAAAGTTAACATTGACTGCGTGGAAAAAATGGGTCAAGTTCAAAAAGGTAACATGTTGGATAGTGATATGTGGTGGGCACCCCTTGGTTATGAAGCTGTGAAAGTTTGTTGGTCCTATGTGTTACAGTAACAAAGAAATGGAATGAAACACGAAAACTGAACATTGATTGTGGACGCCGCCCGCCCGCCTGGCTTTCACCAATCCAATAGCGTGGATTTTTCCCCAAAAAAAAACCTGGCTAAAAATGGAAAAAATGTTTAAAAAAAAAAAGTTTAAAACGATTTTTTTTCCAAAAAAACCTGGCTAAAAATGGAAAAAAAGTAAAAAAAACCTGGCTAAAAATGGAAAAAAAAGTTTAAAAAAACAAACTTTAAAAGGATTTTTTTTCCAAAAAAACGTGGCTAAAAATGGAAAAAAAGTTTAAAAATTAACAAAAAAATAATGCTTGCTACTGGAGCCCAGAATTTTTATAATAGTCCTATATTTATCTACATATCATATCTGCACAGGTCCACATATTGCCACAATATTGTCAACACAGTTTACGGAAATGTAATACCCAGGTATAATAATTTACCTGTATAAATTACCTGTAATAATTTAGCTGGACATTTAGTGGTCAAGCTGGAAATTTGCACATGCTTGCACATGCACAAGTGTTCAACTGGAGAAGGCTATTGTTCTCTCTACAGGTAAGGTGTACAGAGCGCACAAGAAAACGGGTCTTCATGCATTAATGTTCAGTTTGTAGCATAGAAAGAAATAGAGTTTGACCTTGACCCTGGAGCCCGGAATTTTTTTTAATAGTCCTATATTCATCTACATATCATAGTAAAGGTATGTATAAAGTATGATGACTGTAGCTGATAAGGTGTTGAAGTAATGACCGTAACACGAAAACTTAACATTGAATGATGACGACGACGCCGCCGCCGACAACGACGACGGAAAAGCAAAACCTATGTCTCGCTTTCCGCTTTGCGGGCGAGACAAAAAAACAAGTTTGGATTCATTTCGCCTAGGATTTAGAGCAAATTGAATTCGGTCACCATAATGGTCTTCAAGTAACTTTTTTACATCTCGGTTGTATATTATGAAATCTAGAGTGTCATCTGAATGATACATACAACTAGTAATGTCTTTCACAGTAAACCCATATCCTTCTTGCAAAAGAGGCTCAATGTGCTCTAAGGCCTGCGAAAATAAAGTCGGCTTAGCCGCAGAATTTGAATTGCATTTGTCAATAGGTATACTACTAGAGGACTGTACATCTTGCTCATACTTATGCAGGTAACGTCTGATACAAATTGCATGACAATACACATCTGATGCAAATACATCCTCAACACTGCTCAGCTCCGCAACTCTACAAAATACCTCATCTTTAAAATGTTTAGTAGCAGCCAAGAAACTGTGTGCTGCAACTCGCTCACTAATTCTGAATTTGTCTCTCAACAATACACGGTTTACCTGTACCCTATCACTCCCACACACAACACATTTCAGCAGCTTTGTGTTTCTCTCACAACTTGCTGCTTCCCTCGGTGTGACAGAGCTGCAGCCTGTTCAATTGTCTTCAGTTTTTGCACATGTGTATACCACTTGAAGCACTTGTTAGTGTTGTGGTATACATACGGTGTACCTTCCTCCTCTGCTCTTTTCAGTCTTTTGCGGACTACATCTTTCCTGATTGACGCAGCACGTTTCATGCTGTCTCGGCCAGATTCTTTCGGCTGTGTTGTTTTAGTAGTCTTATCACCAAATTCTTGGCAGATGATGCATTTCATGGGATCAAACTCTGTTGAGATACCCGGTGTCAGTAGCACCCCAACATGTTCACACACAGGAGTAGACTTCTGGCTGCTGCTCTCCGCCATTCTCACACAGTCAGTATATATTTATATGAACAGACAAACTGACAACAACGTACACAGCTACAGATATGCAAGTTATACAGATATATCTAAAAAAAAAAACTATTTCAATTCAGGACTCGTGATAAAAAGGTGTAGCAATGATGCTAATTTGACAGTCAGAAACCAACTGCAATGTGCAACATCCAGCTTCAATTGGTATAGGCCAATGCAGTGCTGCATTGGCGTATTACATATTAACAACGCTGTCATTAAAAAGCTGTATATGAAAAGTGGCGCGAAAGAGCAATACAGCTCTATGCTTTATATTACAATGTAAATGGCATGTGTATATATGATGTATAGAAATTAAAGAGCTGTCCTCAACGATATATGAGGGGATGGACAGGGGACGCGAGGTGACAGTGTGTGTGTGGGGGGGAGAGGGGGTGGAGAACGTGCGTGAAACTGGAATTTTTTGCTTTTTTGGTGATTTTCGACCTTGACCTTGACCTTAGTATGTGAAGTCGACCTCCAATCATGAGTATTATGTCAAAAATGGATTCACCACACCCTAAAACCTATAAAACGATGTATTTCACATACTTTTATGGTGTGTGGTTCAATATTTACATTTTCAATAAGTTTATCGGCGGCCATCTTGGACATACACCCCTGGCGGCCATTCGCAGCCGGTTTCGAAAAAGCACCTGTGTGATTTTTAAAGGTAAATGGTCCAATAACTCGAATCAAGTTTCAAAATCTCTTGCGGATGAGTTGTATATGGGGTTGTAAGCAGGGCCTGGACTAACTGGCTCGTAATAATGTGTAAGTATGGTGGCTGTTGGCCTACTGTCTGTTCCACGTTTTGCTGCTGCCAAGTTTTTTTTTATTTGATGAAATTCCGTAAAATATTGATTTTATTGTCAAACAAGAGTCCCGCAAGTCACAAAATACGCCCGTCGAATATGGGCCAGACAGCGAAGATGCAGAAATGTGAAGCTGTCACCAAGGCAAGAAACATTAATGAGAATTTGAAAGTCTATAGCATTATTTCTTCATCTCATTGTGCTAAACATGTACCGGTATACTAATTTAGGCAGAGATAGAAAAGTAGAGTGTAAAGTAGAAATGATAGGGAATTGGATACAATAATGTAGAAAAAATGGCTAAGTTAAAAAGGTGATATTTTTGTTAAAAAATATGTTTTCGGCATAAAAACACCAAGGTGCACATCTTCATTATGTGTAGAAGACGTGTGTATAGTTTCAGAACGATCGACTGAACAGTTTCGGAGAAGTTGTGTACACAAACTCTGTACCGTATATAGAATTGTGTAGAAAAATGTAGAAAAAATGGCAAACTCTGTACCGTAGATAGAACTGTATAGAACAAGAGTTGTCAGAAGACAACGAAGCTCGCCTGTTGGCAGCCTTCATTCAAACTTGTCACAGTTGTATAAAAAACATGAATATTATATAACTTGACCTTGGGATAAGGGGTGTGCGGTGGACCTTGACATTGAGGTCAGTGGTGGAAGGTGGGTCGTGGATTTGAAATAGCATGATATAGCATATTAAGATGAATGCATGTATGAAATATCAATGCGCTCCCTGAAAAGAGAAGGAAAACAAAATTTAACTCAGCGTTAAGTTTATGTGCCAAGTTTGTGACCTTGGCCTTGGCGAAAGGGGTGGGGGGGGGTGTGTCATGGATTTGCTGTAGCACAATAGAGTATCATCAGATGAATGCATGTATGAAATATGAAGGTGTTCCCTGTAAAGAAACAGAAGTTATAAAAAGACATTTACTCCAACGTTAAGTTTATGATGTTGATCTTGGGGAAAGGGGTGGGGTGGGTCATGGATTTGCTGTAGCACAATAGAGGACCATCAGATGAATGCATGTATGAAATATCAAAGCGTTCAAAGTGTAAATAAAGAGACGTTACACAACATTTACCCCAATGTAAAGTTTACGAACATGCTAAGTTTGTGACCTTGACCTTGGGGTAAGGGCTGGGTGGTGGGTTGTGGATTTGCTACAGCATGATAGAGGGTCATCTGAGGAATGTATGTATGAAATATCAAGGCGTTCCATCAAAGGAAACAGTTGTTATCAGACATTTACCCCAACGTTAAAGGCCCTGAACGGTTCAGTATTACAATTTTCCGATTTTTTCAAACACAAAAACATGTTTGGCAACTGATTTAGTACACAAAAGTAACATATACTGCCTAATAGATACATCTCAAGTCTTGAGATTTACATCTTAATCGCAATGCGAAGACAACAAAAACTTGTTTTTGTGTACCACTCAGTGCAAAATGTCAATATTGACAATTTCATTTCCGTAACCCAACGGCTTCGGCTCGGAAGCGAGTCGATAAACTCCGGCTATCGGAATTCATCGGCCGCGAATCGAGGAGTTGTGGAGTTGACCCGAGCGTCTATCGGAAAATCGATCGGGCTTTGAAACACGCACCTGCTGTTTGTTAATCAACAAATATTGATATTTTCATCGACTACAAACTCATTTTTGTACCAAAATGAATGCAAACAGTTTCAAAGTGTGTGTAAATCGAAACCTGTTGGATTTATGTGTGGGAAAACCAAATAGGAGGCCAAATTCGGCAACTTGAGCCGTATAGGGGCTTTAAGTTTATGAATGTGTCAAGTTTGTGACCTTGACCTTGGGGTAAGGGGTGGGCGGTGGGTCATGGATTTGCTATAGCACGATAGAGTATCATCAGATGAATGCGTGTATGAAATATCAAGACGTTCCATGAAAGGAAACAGATGTTATAAGACATTTACCCCAACATTAAGTTTATGAATGTGCTAAGTTTGTGACCGTGACCTTGGGGAAAGGGGTGGGGGTTGGTTATGGAATTGCTATAGCACGATAGAGTATCATCAGATGAATGCATGTATGAACTAGATTGGTCAGTAAGCGAAGCTTACGGAATACCCCCCGCGTGGGCCCAGGTACCCCTAAAATATGTACAAATTTCCAAGTGTGTGGGCTTGTGACCTTGACTCTGGGATTAGCGCGAGCGGCATGAACGTGAATTTGTCACAGGGTGGAGCAATGAGTGTGTGAAATGTGAAGCAGATCCGAGCAAGGAAATAGAAGTTATAACCGATTTCTCTGTTAAGTTTTGTAAAGAGACTACCGTATAACCTCGAATTAACCCCCCCGGAGGCGTTACATTTTACAAAAGGGGGGGAGGCATTTATTAACCAGTAAAAAAAAAAAAAAAAATTACCAAGGACCGCCAATTTCAAACACAAATAAGGATTTAAGGATTATTTGTGTTTGAAATTGGCGGTCATTGGTAAAAAAAAAAAAAAAAAAAAATTTTATTTGGGGGTGGGTGGGGGGGGGGGGGGGGGGGGTGGGGCGTTTTATTAGCCAGTAAAAAAAAATAGAAAAAAAAAAGAAAAAAAAAAAATTACCAAGGACCACCAATTTCAAACACAACTAAGGATTTAAAGATTATTTGTGTTGAAATTGGCGTCATTGGGTTTTTTTTATTTTGGTGGTGGGGGGGGGGGGGGGGGCGTTTATTAGCCGAGGTTATACGGTATGTATGTGACGTTGACCTCGAGGTCAGCGGGGATTTGTCACAGCATATGAAATATTAAGTATTTTCAATGAAAGAAATAGAAGTTATAACATATTTCTCTGATGTTAAGTTTTGTAAAGTGACTAAGTATGTGACCTTGACCTTGGGATCAGCCACAGGTGACGGGAAAAAAAATCACATGACGGTGTATATATATAGATATTAAAGGTTAGCAACGAACTTTACGAAGTGAAAGACGTGCCTTTTAAAAATCTGTTAATATGATAGAAATCGGTACCTTACTATTCCGTTTGATGTTTAATATTTGTGAAAATACACCAGTCCGGGTCTCGGTGCCGTTTACTGGGTGTAAGAGTACCTTGCGCCTGTGTACAGCACTAGATTTGTAACCTAGTATCTCCGCGGAAAAAGTCGTCGTTATCGAGGGTCCCTGAATTGTTGCTCAAATTTCCCATTATCGAGTATTTTTTAGACGTTCAACACGTCGACATTTATAATGTTACATTTAAACAGACTTTGTTATGTACGTCCACAGTGAAGTACACATCCTGGTATGCTTGCTATGCTTCTTACTTGTGGACAAAATTGGATTTTTATCTTTCTTCATCAGAAAATTCAATTGACCTATTTTACAACGGCCATTTTTGTTGGAGAGAGATGCTGCGGCCTGATTGGCTAAAAATCGCAAAAGGCAAATATTACAAATGTATGATTTAAAATTATTATTTTTAAGTTTACAGTGTATACTGATATATAAGTTTATATATATTTTATTAATCATTTTAATACTAAATAGTATTTAATAATACACCAAGTTACAGTTGACCATATATGGTCATTGTGGTTGTTGTTGTAGATTTAAGAGTTAACAAACCGGGGTCTCATTGACTGCAAGTGCCAAGCTAAAATGCGCTATTTTCATATTGCTACCTACTGTATATTTTTGCATTTTTTACTTTAAATTATTTTCACAATTTGAAATCTACATTCCTTTGTGCTAAACAAAACAGAGAATTATACCGACTACAGTGTACAGTACTACGTAAGTTTATCGGCTAACTTTCGAGGTTGTGTCCACGCATGGTATACTTGAATAGTTCTGTGGGTGGGGTATTGATCTGGGAACGTTTCTGTCACAGCAGTTGCCGAGCCATAATAATTTGATTTGTGTATCGATTTGATCAATATACTGTTTTGGGGTATTTTATGCAGCAGCGGATCTAACATGTTTGGTGATTGTTATGGTATTTATTAATAATAAACTACTAACTTTATAAGAAACTATGCTAAGCCGAGTTTCTTATGCAATCAGTAAATCATAATGAGTTTAATATTAAATATCATGTTAAGTAATCAGTTATTTAAGATCCTATTTATTGTATAATATAATCATAGAAACATACTGAAGCTGTACTGATCAATTAACTGAATGTTTTCTGTATCTTATACAAGTAACAACAGACTATCAGATTAGTTGTTCCCATCACCTGTGGGATCAGCGGGGTTGGACACTCGTAGATTTGTGACAGCATGATAAGCATGATAGTACAACCTTAGAGGAATGCACAAGTGAAATAATAAGAATTTTCAATGAAGGAAATAGAAGTTATAACTTATTTCTCTGATGTTAAGTTTTGTAAAGAGTATTTGACCTTGACATTGGGATCAGCGGGGGTTGGACGGTCATGGATTTTGCACAGCATGGTAGTAGAGCCTTACAGGAAAGCATGTGTGAAATATTAAGCATTTTAGATGAAGGAAATAGAAGTTATAACAATATTTCTCTGATGTTAAGTTTTGTAAAGAGACTAAGTATTTGACCTTGACCTTGGGATCTGCGGGGGTTGGACGGTCGTGGATTTGGCACAGCATGGTAGTAGAGCCTTACAGGAATGCATGTGTGAAATATTAAGCATTTTAGATGAAGGAAATAGAAGTTATAACAATATTTCTCTTGATGTTAAGTTACGGACTAAGTAATTGACCTTGACCTTGGGATCTGCGGGGGTTGGACGATCCTGGATTTGGCACATTGGAACGATCGTGGATTTGGCACAGCATGGTAGTAGAGCCTTACAGGAATGCATGTGTGAAATATTAAGCATTTTAGATGAAGGAAATAGAAGTTATAACAATATTTCTCTGATGTTAAGTTTATCCGGACGGACGGACGGACGGACAACCTGACTCCAGTATACCACCCCACAACTCCTTGCGGGGGGTATAAATATCAAGGTGTTCGAAGTGTAAAGAAACAGAAGTTACACAACATTTACCCCAACGTTAAGTTTATGAACATGCTAAGTTTGTGAACTTGACTTTTGGGTAAGGGTTGGGTGGTGGGTTGTGGATTTGCTACAGCATCATAGAGGGTCAGGTCATCTGAAGAATGTATGAAATAGCAAGGCGTTCCATGAAAGGAAACAGACCTTTGACCTATGTTAAGGAGGGCTGGTCAGGGATTTGCTATAGCATGATAGAGTATCATCAGATGAATGCATATGTGAAATACCAAGACGTTCCATGAAAGGAAACAGATGTTATAATAAATTTACCCCAACATTAAGTTTATGAATGTGCCAAGTTTGTGACCTTGACCTTGGGGTAAGGGCTGGGTGGTGGGTCATGGATTTGCTACAGAATGATAGAGGGTCATCTGAGGAATGCAATGTATGAAATAATAAGGTGTTCCATGAAAGGAAACAGAAGTTATAAGACATTTACCCAACGTTAAGTTTGTGGATGACGCCGACGACGCCGGGGGTATGCCATATAAAGCTCTTCTGTACTTTGTGCAGGCGAGCTAAAAATGTAGAAAAAATGGCTGAGTTAAAAAGGTGATATTTTTGTTAAAAAATATTTTTTCGGCATAAAAACACCAAGGTGCACATCTTCAATATGTGTAGAAGACGTGTGCATAGTTTCAGAACGATCGACTGAACGGTTTCGGAGGAGTTGTGTACACGAACTATGCACTTTTTCTTCAGCCGCCCACCCGCCCGCCCGCCCTGCGGTAAAACATAATTCGTACCGATAAAAATGATTTTCTTGTGGGAATTTTTCCAATGGGGCAAAAAGGAGGAGGAGGGTGTCCAGGATGGTCAAAAAATTTAAAATTTTGGGAGTGACTTTTTTGTTGAAAAAGTACTATTTTTTAGATTGAATGTGTTTAATAGCGAAAGGTTTGTCGGCAACAAAACGTGGAACAGACAGTAATGCTATTGAAGATACAAGCTATTTAATCTTGTGATGGATGGATGGACAGACGGGAAGTGATTCTCAAGTGCTGACAAACCATGTTTTTATGCCCCACAATGATAGTGGAGGGGGCAGTTAGTGCTACCCTTGTCTGTCCTTCCGTCCCGTCTGTCCATCTATCCATCCGTATGTCCATCACAAGGTATCTTCAATAGCATTTACATAGTTATTTCCCTTAGTTAACGTTTTTGTTGGAGTTTGTATCTTCAATAGTATTAGGCCTACAGCCATCATATTTGCACACTATCACGAATAAAGACCTTTGTCTACCTTGCCCGCAATTGGCAATATTTAAATATTATGTCCCATGGTTATGTTGTTCCGTTTGAGTTTGTATTCAATAGTATTAGGCCTACAGCCATCATATTTGCACACTATCACAAGTCAAATGACCTTTGTCTGACCTTGACCTGCAATTGCAATATTTAAATAGTTATGTCCCATGGTTAATGTTGTTGTTTGAGTTTGTATCTTCAATAGTACACTAGTTTGACCTGCCAATTGATAAACATTTGGAATATTATTCAATAGTACATGCCGTACATGGCATAAACACATTAGGCACAAAATGTTCTATCAAAATGTTTATTGAATTAAGTGTATAATTGTGTCACTATCCCACCAGTTCGAAAAATTCCAAGTTCCCGATATACAAATATAATCAGTTAGTAATATTTATTTTACTAATAGTGACGAGCGGTGGTATCAGGCTATTTTCATATGCATATGTGTCACCTGAAAAAATTATATTTTCGACTCATCAAAAAATAAATACAGAGAATAAATAGTAATGTCCGTTAACAATTTAAGGAAACACGGTTATCGCCCCTGATATTAGTGTAGAAATTTACGTCTGATATAAAATGTGTAATAATGTCAATTAGTATGTGGGGTAATGGTTAATGAATTTTATTTTGCCAGAAAATGTCTCGGAAGATGTCTCTGATAATATGAACATTTTGTGCTTACTGAGTGGGCATGTACCTTTAAATCTAAAAATTATTAAATGTAAGTATTTATTCATCGATAATAAAAAAGTCACCCTCACCACATTTTTTTATTTCATGAAAGTCCATCAAATATTGATTTTATTGCGAAAAAAAGGACTGGAGCTGGACCAGGAGGGTCGAAAGATTAAAACATTTGGAAACTGTCTCCCAAACTTGGCTAGATAGCCTGAAAATGATGTAACCAAGAAAGCAAGTTTGATTTTGAAATCGGTCCACAAATTCCAAAATTATTTTTAAAAAATATTTTTAGCTCCCCTGTTAAATTCCCATAGGAAAGTTGTTTTTGGCAATAACATCAATATTTTATGGAATTCCGTCAAGTAAAATATTTTGGGGAGGGTGACTTTGAGCTTGTATTTTTGGAATGTTGCAATTGTGCCTCATTTAATACCCAAGCTGTAAGTGGGGCATCCTTGTTCTATGAACAGACGACAATATTTGTTTCCCCACATTCTAAAGGTTCAGTATATACAATGTACACTTCACTGCATATAGGAGTTGGAAAATCGTTCATGCATTTTTTGGTGTCTAAGAAAACATACACAAACCTTTTTCAACACAGAAATCTTATCAGCAATCAAATGTTTTGCCTTGCTTGTATCTTCAGGAAGTCCTATGATCTTAAACACAACTTTGTCACGTGTTTGTGATTGTGCGTCAGTCATGGCTTCAGTCCGAGTGGCTTCGGTCCTGGCTTTGGTCCGAGTGGCTTCATGGGCAGCTGAAACATTAGGTATTCTGACAAAATGGGGCCTATGGCATTCATGTTACAAGGATCAATTATGATGGAAAATTTATTGAAATTACTTCATCAAGATGGTTCCAAGATATAAGACATGACCATATTTGGTCAAAAATAAAATTTGAAATCTCTAATAAAAATATGTATCATTCCTGCTAAGTTTTTTGTCGCTCTGGCAGTTCACGAGAAGTTTTTCTAAGAATTTAACCTATTTTCAGATGGCGGCCATCTTGAATTATGCGACGACCTCCAGACTGGCAAAATGGTTTGTGATAAGAACATGTTTGAAATCTCTAATAAAATGATGACCTTTTAACCTTACGTTATGGTGGCTTTTGGATGACATATTTCAGCCGATTTCGACAAACATCACACCAGATCATCTCGTCGATACCTTCAATCTGATTTATGACATGAACACATTTGGTCGAATAAAAAAATTGACACCTATTGACCCTCCATTTTTGATCCTGGGTTCATCATTATCAAATCTGTGAAGTTTGACCTACATGGGCGCAGCAGTTCAGGAGAAGATGTTTGAAATTGTGGACGGATGGACGGTCGACAGATTGATGGACGACGGACGAAAAGCGGCAACAATATCTCACTTGAGCCTTTGGCTCAGGTTAGCTAAACATATAACAGTAAATATTTCCATATTTGTATACACAACAATATGTAAAAGTGTATTCCGAATGCAATGGGAGTCTTCTATGGTTCTTTAACTCTTTGCATGCTAGCTGTGAAAATAACAGCCAACATAATAGGAGTATTTTCTTTATTTCTCTCTTAAATATGTCAATTTAATTAAATTCCAAGACAGATTCACAATATTTACAGGGACAAATAAGTGTCGTCTGGTATTTTTTGTAACTATTTATAGCCTACAAGTTTCCCAACATGCAATGAGTTAAAGCAACATATACACAACCATATATAAGGTAAACAAATGTCCAATGTCAAACAAGTACATTGTTATGAAACTATTCTACTCTGCTTAATGTATAATTCATATGTTTGGAACTAAATTATGAAAGTTGTATAACCTATGTGCCATTGTCTACGTTACTTACCCATTTTCTTCTCGAAAGATTTAAATATCTGTGAACAAAAAATATATATCAGCCCAGGCCATATAGTCAAACCTGTGAATAAAGGCCAGCCATGGGAAGTGAAAAATATGGCCTTTGTTCACAGGTGGTCTTTATTCACAGGGTCATTTATATAGTAATTGTGCCATTGGGCCAACAAAAGTGTGGCCTTTACAGGCAGGTGATTGCTATTCGAAGGTGGTCTTTAGCACAGGTTCGACTGTACAGGACTTGTCAATCATCTTCAAACAAATAGAGAATAGATACATGTAGCTGACATTAACCCTTAAAAGGGGAACCGAAAATTATCGTCTGCTGTTGTTTCATATTTTGTCTGTTCTCTCCATAAAAATATGGTTTGTCAGCATTTTAGAATCATCCTAAACTGCTGCCAAAGTATGATTTTGATAAGAAAAATGGAAAATAAATATTAATCAGCAGACAACAAAATTTAGATCAGCATTTGTGACCAGTGTAGCTCCTGATAAAAAATAGCTCACTCTGTTAGCCTGATAACAGTCTTTGTCATACCGCAGATAAGTTTCTCGCTTTTGATTGGCTAGCTTGCCTGGTCATATATATTATATGACCTGTCATATATATTATATGACCTGCCAAGGCCGTCGGACATACAGGAATTGTGATTCCCCTCCTGCGCCTCGTGTCCAATGAAGACACATTTTGCAAAAGTCTAGCAATTGCGAATTGTATTCCTCACTAAACACAATAAAACCCCGAATTGATCAATAAAAGTAACAAATTGTACACTCAAAACCAGTCTTTATTGTTTATTTTTCCATAAATATTCTTCGCTCATCAAAATATGAGCGAAAAATAAGCCAAAATAACCCGTTTAGTGTTTTCAAATCTCAACACACTTGGCTTCGTGACACTGCTATATTTAGGTCACAAACTATGGGGTTCCACGCACGAAACGCGGCGTAGCAATGACAGCGAATATTTGGGAACCAGTCGCATTCTTCTAGAGGCACCAAAGGGAGAGCAGATCGATTGAGCAGTGGAATATAAATTAAATTACACGATATAAAAAAACTGTCATAAAGTCGTTTTTGATGGATTTCTTACTCCATATTTAGTTTGTTTTCGTTTAATAAAAAAACAAAATGTTTATTTACACCTTTATATTAAGACTGACGGTAGAAAATCGAATCTCGAATTATGTTTCTTCCTGAAAAAACGCAAAGATAAAAACAAGATATCGAGATATGTTTATACGGCCAAATAAAGGATCTGCGGTATGACAAATACGTTATTGTGATTCTACACAGGCAATATGGTGTAATATTGCCCGTCTGAAGGTATGTTCACCCTCGGCTATCGCCTCGGGTGAACATACCTCCAGACGGGCAATATTACACCATAAAGCCTGTGTAGAATCACAATAACTTATAATATTACTTGTTTGAAACATCACAGGTGAACAGTACATATTCCGATTAGACTGTGGATGCACAGGTTGATCCAGAACTACACTGGTCGCAAAACCCATAAGCCCCATTTCTCCAGTCGCAGGCACATATACATAGAGAATACTGGGCAGTGTCTGAGACCTTCGCAACATCGAACAAGAGTGCCGAAGGTCACAATATACGCACAGCGAGGCATAGCCAGTAAAGAAGGGAAGACAACTCGTTGGAAAAGTAAATCAACAGGGCCCTTCTTATTGCCATGATAAACAAGTATACACAAGTTCAGCGGTGGGAACAGTTCCAAGTACCAAATCCTGATTATGGCTAAGCAAAGACATGATTGCACCCACTAATGCATCAAAGTGTGCTTCCCATGTTGAAACATTAGTATTTTTTCTACAATTATCGGGAACCTCAAATCCTGATTTCAGGATATATCCTGACAATTCCCACCCCTGAAATTTGGTCAATATCCGCGAGGACAAGGATACGGTACATGTAAATTAACAAGAGCTGTAGGAGAACAGCATAGCTCGACTACGAGGGTTGTCGATGTACACATAGCTTGACAAAGAAGGTGGCTGCGGCCTGCATAAAAACCTTAACCAAGGTTGACTAAAAACATTAACCAAGGGAAACTAGAAATGTGGCCTGTGGGCACACGAATACCCCCACTGGCAGCCAAAGAAAACGAGGCATTTTTGATTATAAGCCATTTAGCCGAGCGTTAAGGTTTCAAACGCATCAAGTCTGTGACCTTTGTGCCAAGGCATTTGATAATCCATGCATCGGTGTAGAAGATATAGAGCGGAAGGGAATTTCAATAGGTTTGACCTTTGACCTTCAAATGTGACCTTGACCTTGGATGTAGGTGCGTGGTTATTGATTGCGACACACCTTCTCATCATGAGAAACATTTGTGCCAAGCCATTTGATAATCCATGCATCGGTGTAGAAGATATAGAGCGGAAGGGAATTTCAATAGGTTTGGTTTGACCTTTGACCTTCAACTGTGACCTTGGACGTAGGTGCGTGGTTAGCAATTTGATAATCCATGCATCAGTGTAGAAGATATAGAGCGGAAGGGAATTTCAATAGGTTTGACCTTTGACCTTCACTGTGACCTTGACCTTGGACGTAGGGTGCGTGGTTATGATCGCGACACACCTTCTCATCATGAGAAACATTTGTGCCAAGCCATTTGATAATCCATGCATCGGTGTAGAAGACATAGAGCGGAAGGGAATTTCAATAGGTTTGACCTTTGACCTTCAACAGTGACCTTGACCTTGGACGTAGGTGCGTGGTTATTGATCGCGACACACCTTCTCATTGTGAGAAACATTTGTGCCAAGCCATTTGGGAATTTCAATATTTTTGACCTTTGACCTTCAACTGTGACCTTGACCTTGGATGTAGGTGCGTGGTTATTGATCGCGACACACCTTCTCATCCTGAGAAACATTTGTGCCAAGGCATTTGATAATCCATGCATCGGTGTAGAAGATATAGAGCGGAAGGGAATTTCAATAGGTTTGACCTTTGACCTTCAACTGTGACCTTGACCTTGGACGTAGTGCGTGGTTATTGATTGTGACACACCTTCTCATCATGAGAAACATTTGTGCCAAGCCATTTGATAATCCATGCATCGGTGTAGAAGATATAGAGCGGAAGGGAATTTCAATAGGTTTGACCTTTGACCTTCAACTGTGACCTTGGACGTAGGTGCGTGGTTAGCAATTTGATAATCCATGCATCGGTGTAGAATATATAGAGCAGATGGGAATTTCAATAGGTTTGACCTTTGACCTTCAACTGTGACCTTGACCTTGGACGTAGGTGCGTGGTTATTGATCGCGACGACACATTCTCATCATGAGAAACATTTGTGCCAAGCCATTTGATAATCCATGCATCGGTGTAGAAGATATAGAGCAGAAGGAATTTCAATAGGTTTGACCTTTGACCTTCAACAGTGACCTTGACCTTGGACGTAGGTGCGTGGTTTTCCAAGTATGGTTGCTGTAGCCCAGGAGTATTCCATATACAAGCTTGAGTAAAAACGTAACCAAGGGGAGATAACTAAGTAATCCAAGATAAAAAGTAGGTCAAGGTCAAATATAGGTCAGGGATTATTGATGTACATCACTAGGAGATGAAGTTGTCCAAGTATGGTTGATGTAGGCCCAGAAGTATTACATATACAAGCTTGACTATAAACATTAACCAAGTAATTCAAGGTTAAATGTAGGTGAAGGTAAAATAAAGGTCATGGGGTTTATTGATGTATATCCCTATGAGAAAAAGTTATCCAAGTATGGTGTCTGTATGCACAATAGTATTCCATCTACAAGCTTGACTAAAAACCTTAACCAAGGTTGAGTAAAAACCTTAACCAAGGGAATTAAGTAAGTAATTTAAGGTTAAATGTAGGTCAAGGTCAAATATAGGTCAGGGGTTGTTGATGTACATCACTAGGAGATGAAGTTGTCCAAGTATGGTTGGTGTATGGGCCATGAGTATTCCATCTACAAGCTTGAGTAAAAACCTTAACCAAAGAGAATTAAGTAAGTAATTCAAGAGGAAATGTAGGTCAAGGTCAAATATAGATCAGGGGTTATTGATGTACATCACTATGAGAAAAGGTTGTCCAATTATGGTGTCTGTATGCACAATAGTATTCCATGTACAAGCTTGAGTAAAAAGCTTAACCAAGGTCGAGTAAAAACCTTACCAACCAAGGGGAATTAAGTAAGCAATTCAAGGTTAAATGTAGGTCAAGGTCAAATATAGGTCAGGGGTTGTTGATGTACATCACTAGGATATGAAGTTGTCCAAGTATGGTTGGTGTAGGGCCAGGAGTATTCCATCTACAAGCTTGACTAAAAACGTTAACCAAGGGGAATTAAGTAAATTCAAGAGGAAATGTAGGTCAAGGTCAAATATAGATCAGGGGTTGTTGATGTACATCACTAGGAGATGAAGTTGTCCAAGTATGGTGGGTGTAGGGCCAGTAGTATTCCATATAGAAGGTTGACTAAAAACCTTAACCAAAAGGAATTAAGTAAGTAATTGAAGAGGAAATGTAGGTCAAGGTCAAATATAGATCAGGGGTTATTGATGTACATACCTATGAGAAAAAGGTTGTCGAAGTATGGTGTCTGGATGCACAATAGTATTCAATGTACAAGCAAGGTTGAAAAAAAAACCTTAAGCAAGGTTGACTAAAAACCTGAACCAAGGGGAATTAAGTAAGTAATTCAAGAGGAAATGTAGGTCAAGGTCAAATATAGATCAGGGGTTATTGATGTGCATCACTCGGAGATGAAGTTGTCCAAGTATGGTGGGTGTAGGGCCAGTAGTATTGCATATACAAACTTAACTAAAAACCTTAACCAAGGTTGACTAAAAACCTTAACCAAGGGGAATTAACCAAGTAATTCAAGAGGAAATGTAGGTGAAGGTCAAATATAGATCAGGGGTTATTGATGTACATCACTAGGAGATGAAGTTGTCCAAGTATGGTGGGTGTAGGGCCAGTAGTATTCCATATACAAGCTTGACTAAAAACCTTAACCAAGGCGTGACGGTGACGCCGACGCCGACGCCGGGGTGACAACATAAGTTCTACTTATTCTTCGAATAGTCGAGCTAAAAATGGCTGCCAAAGGTAGCTCATCAAAAATCAATAGGGTTCTTCCTCTTGAGTACATCTCATTTTTTCAAACAGGCATATAAAAATGTTACAGGGCGTTTCAAAATATTTTAAGGTTTTTTAATCCACAGGTGAACCACTTCTATAAGCACTACACATGTACCGGTATATGATTGGTCACAACATTTTGTAAACACACCTTATTTAAAGGTACATGCCCACGCAGTAGGCACAAAATGTTCTTTATAGGAATTAAATAAGTGTATAATTATGTCACTATTCCACCAGTTCTAAAAATTATGAGTGCCCGCTATGCACATATAATAATTTATTAATTATCAATTTACTGTTAGCGACGCGCGGCGGTAACAGTCTATTTTGATAATGTGCGGGGACGACGACTTGGACATCACGGCTTGCGGTGTGCATGCGCAGTATACTACACGCGCCAGTAGGCTTCCCAATATGTAAACAAGAATATTAACATGTCGAAACGTCCAGGACGGAAATTGTATGAAACGGAGTCGGCCAAAAAAATGCGGAAATGTCTGAGGGACATGCAGTACAGAGAGAGAGTGGTTAATATTGGCGACCAGATCACCAAATGGAAAGAGTTAAGTGGAGATTTAGATTTTGACTCAAACAGAGATTTTTATTCTCAACTTCCGATACTTCACTGCGCATGTCAAAGATGTGATATGATTGACCGTGTCACGTGACGCGTATTGGTAAAAATAGCACGAGGTCGGAAAATACCCTTTCTGGTCGCGGCATATAAAATGCGATTTAACACCAATTAACACGCGCCGTAATTAAAAATAACTCGTTAGTGGGTAGACAAATGGCTCATATAAGGCATGACAGAAAATTAAAAGTAGTAGTACAGTGTAACCTGCTGCGTGGGCATGTACCTTTAAGGAATGTGATCAAAATGACTACTTTTTTCTGAAACTCATGAATGGGTCTTCCCAGATTGTTATGCCTCGCATAAATACACTTCATACTATTTTTACTATTCACACAGTAACCTAGGAATTCCTACACGTTTCCTAGTCTTGCCTGATAAACTTGATATCAACAGACGCTAGACTTGCATCCTTTCAACACCGCAGGCCTGTATAGTGGTATATGTATTGGCAAAAAATGTAGATCCAGATGAGCCGGCTCGTGACGAGCCGTCTCATCAGGATCTGCACATTTTGCAAGTAATTTTCATATTTTTGAGAACAAAAAACACCCCCTTTTCATAAATGGACTAGTCTGAAAACCATTTTTTGACGATTGGATTGGCTGGAAAATTAACATATCAAAATCCATTCCAATTACTTGAAAGGGTTAAGTATCTGTGAAACACGTACCTGGACTGTTGTAGTATCGCCCTCAAACACGACAAATATCACGTCTTGTATGGAGCTCCTGGTGGCCTGTTGTTGGAATCTCTTTACGCAGCCAAACATCTCCGCAGCGACAAAGTCTGCTGGATATCCCAAGATTCCCGTGCCAATTGCCGGGAAAGCGATCGTCTTCAAATCCAGTTCAGAAGCTTTTCTCAAACATGAGAAGATAAATTCACGCAGTCTCTGAAAACAGTATGTGGCCAGTGAAATGGGGTTTATGGGATTTGTGACCAGTATAGCTCCTGATCAAATGGCACACTCCTGTAGCCTAATAACGATCTACATGTATATTACTTGCTAAAAGCATGACTGGTGTTTCATTGATGGAATGGCGAACAGTGCAGATCACAATATTGAATCAAATGGAAACAAGTTTGAGATTCTGTTTATCACAGGACTTCATGCTCCAAATAACAGGAAACTTGGAGATATCAGCGATCTGGGTCAGTGAGAAGACGCCATTGACTATTTTCGAATCAAGTTGAAACTCTCCAAAGAAAAAAGTTTTAATACTAGCAATACACCTGTTATAAATATGCCAAGTTATAGGTTCCCGCTCTATACTTCATATTACTTTATCACATGAAAACATTGTTATTCCGTGCTGTAACCAATTTCATAAATGTGATATGACACACATGTAATAACACATTAAGCAAATTTGGCTGGCCGCATCACCCTAATTATGTATTTGTATTTTTCGTTATGTCAAATGAATACAAGAAACGATGCAAAGCCACGAAGGCCATGTTTTTTCCACTTTTTTTTTTTTTTTTTTTATTAAATGTTTTGTATTCTCTTTGCTACATGTACATGTACAAACACAAAGTACATATATATGTCAGTTCATACGCTTGGCTACATTTCAATGAACAGTCTGAATAATAACGTATTGATGCTTGTCTACATGTAACATTGAGTTTTTTAAATAAATAATAGGGTTTTTATAGGGCGTTTGGGCAATGAGACTGTTATAGGTTGTGTATTTTTATGAAAAAATAAAATAAAAAATACGTGAAAAAAAAGGTTATCAAAATGTTATAACAAAAACAAAATATAGGAATGGACGTTTATTACATGTTTTGTGCTGATATAGGTATATCGATACACATAGCAGGTGAATGTTTACGTATTAATTTCCATATACATGTAGTCACTCCATTTTGAATGGAAAATATCTAGTTTATTCTTGATAGTGGCAATAGTCTCTTCTATTATTATTGTTTGCTTCAGATATATTTTAAAACGGCCTATCGATGGTTGCGTTTCATCATATTTGCACTTAAAAATAAAATATTTTGCTAGAAGAATTAAAAAGCTGATAAGCATTGTTTTATTTTTGCAGTCAACCCTCACGTTACAAAATGATATGTTTTCATATGTTAAATTACTATTGTAGTCTAACATACTTGTTTGCAATAGCAGGTTGATATCCGACCAAAAAGGTTGTATGACGTTACATTCCCAAAACATATGCTTATTAGAATCCACATTCATATGACAGAATTCACATAAGTTAGATGGTTTTAATTTGAATAGAAAGGCATTGTTTGGAATTAGTCTCATCAAATATTTGTACTGAAATGCTCTAAGTTTTGTACTTATTGTGCTTTTATATGACAATGAAAAAATGTATTTCCATTCTATATCTTGTTTATTTAAATTAGTTTGTTTTCCCATTTGATTATATGTTTTTGTTGTGCTAATCTTGATTTTCTAATCTGTATATTATATACTATTTTATTTATATGCTTCGATGACAAACATAAATTTATTGCATATTTGGGCGTTTCATTAGTCAATGGCTCGGTTTTCATTTCTAGTTTCCATTCGGTTTTAATTTTACTTAATAATTTGTAATATTTCAAAAAATCTCCAGTATTTATGTTATATATATTTTTCATATCGTCGAAGCTATAAAAGTCATTTATTCTAAAATCATATATGTGTTTTAAATACATAATACCTTTATCATACCATTCTTTATAGAATATACATGTAGTTATATTTCTTTCATTTTTTATGTTTGAGTTATGCCACAAAATGTCATGTGATATGTTAGCACATGAATGATTAAAATTGACTTTGCACCAAGATGTTAGTATATTGTTTAGGAACGTATATTGTTTTACAAGATGTTTGGTGTCATTTGAATTTAGATTGCTTTTAAATAGTATATCACCACCATATTTATTTAGTTCCTTATTGTATGCAAGTTTTAACTGACTCTGTTTACCCTTTAAACGTTTTATCCATGAACAGTTAAGTGAATTGATAAATGCATGGATATTAATCATTTTCAATCCACAATTTTCATAGCTTTGAATTATAGTTTTTAGTGCTATTTTATCGGGTTTACCGTCCCAGAGAAAGTTATACATCAAATCATTGATGTGTTTGATTGTTTCTTCAGCGGGATTCTCAAGCACAATTAATGGGTATATTAATTTAGGTAACGCAAAGGCCTTTAAAACAGTTATTTTGCCAATTAATGTCAAGTTCCATTTTTTCCATTTAATTAAACAGTTTTGAAATGACTTAATTTTTGGTATTAAGTTTAATTCATGTAGCCGTGTTTTGTTGTTTGTGAATATTATTCCAAGGGTTGATGCATGGTCGTTTGACCAAGTATATTGCTTGTTGTTACACCATGGACTTGGGTTATGTCTAAGCCCCCCGATTTTTAGTGCTGTGCATTTTGCCGGGATGGGAGTGGAACACTATCCCCAATCCTGAAAATTTATTTGAGCAGCGGATTGCGCTGTGATTTGCTAGGGGGGTCTGGGGGCATGCCCCCCCATAATGTTTGTTCAATTATAGATGCTCTGTGCTTCATTCGGAGGTATATTTAGCATTAAATCGATCACATTTTCCGCTGAAAAAATATGCTATAATTAGGAAAAATTGGCAACATAATCCATTTCAATTAAAAATAATTTTATTTATTTTTTTCGAAAATTGTAATTTTTTATCGCCATTCTCAACGGATTTACAAGATTCACAAAAGTGGTCCCTGGAACCTCAAACTGGATTTCCGGATTAATCCGGAAATTCCCATGCCTGATTTTGACTTATTTAGTTTTAGACCAGATATTAGTGCGAAAGTGTCTAGTGTATGTATTAGTTCCTTAAATGATATTTCTGATCCATCCATCCACCGTGGCCTGCATGTCGCGCCTTGGGGCGAGGCATGGACACTAAAAAAAGAGATATAGTAGATGGAAAAAGTTTAACCAAAAGTTTAACCGGACACACGGACGTACGGACGTACGGACGGACGTATGCCAAAATGTCGACTATATCGCGCTTTCCGCAAGCGGGCGCGACAATGATGATAAACACCCATGTGAAGTATCAAGGTAATGGGTGAAGCAGTTGCAGAGATACACAAAAAAACCTTAACAAAAAAATTCAAAGTAATTTGACCTTGACATTGGGTACAGGGGCCGCACGTTTGGGGAGTAGAATGAAAATATGGATGATGATAAACACCCATGTGAAGTTTCAAGGTAATGGGCGAAGCAGTTGCAGAGATATAGTATAACGAAAAACTTTAACCAAAAAACTTTAACCAGACGTACTTTAAAAAGTTCAATTACGTAGAAATAATAGGTCAAGGTAAAAAAAGTGGTCACATGTTGGATAGTTGTATGTGGTGGGCACCCCTTGGTTATGAAGCTGTGAAAGTTTGGTGGTCCTAGGTGGTACAGTACCAAAGAAATGGACTTAAACACAAAAACTTAACATTGTAAACGCGAAAAGTTAACATTGAAGTCGACTGCGCGGAAAAAATGGGTCAAGTTTAAAAAAAGGTAACATGTTGGATAGTGATATGTGGTGGGCACCCCTTGGTTATGAAGCTGTGAAAGTTTGTTGGTCCTATGTGGTACAGTAACAAAGAAATGGACGAAAACACGAAAACTTAACATTGATTCAAAACAAAAAACCTGGCTAAAAATGAAGACGTTCCAAATGACGTCCATAATGGCGCGACAAGCAATGCTGTCTTGAAGTTGACGTCATCATGTTTGAAACATCATTAGAAGCGTCAGTGACTCATTAAAATTACTGAAAGTGTTCGAATGTGCTCCCGTTTGGTAATATGAAGTGTTTACAAAGAACGGAAACCTACTGTATGGCATATTTACAATAATTGTCTTGCATGGATTAAAACTATTTTTCTCTGTGGAGAATTTTAGCTAGATGCGGAAATAGTCAATGGCGTCTGCTCACTGAAACGCATAGGATATCTCCACGTTGGCTGCTCTTTGGAGGGTGAAGTCATGTGATAAACAGAATCTCAAACTTGTTTCCATTTCGTTACATAAATCTCATATAAAATGGGAACTCGTTTGAGATCCACTATATACGGAAGTGCTTTCTAACAAGTGCAGTACTTAGTAACAGACGCTATTAATGACGTTTACAACACGATTACATGAATGTCAAAATAACATTGTCCTGCCATTTAGGACATCATTTGGAATGTCATTTGTCATAACGTTAGCGCATAATACAAATACTAATTACGGTGATCTGACTAGCCAATCCAATTCGCTCCAGGTGTTATTATATGTGTGTCATATCACTTTTAGGAAACATGTTACAGAACGTCATAACACAGTTTTAATGTGATAAAGGCAAACTAAGACATGTCTATGAGATTTGCAATCTGAATCATAAACGTGCATTAGAAATAGAGATAAATCACAATGTTATTGATCAAAATTAAACACTGAAACACACTGAGGTTTCTAAGTGTCCGGTTTAGAGATGTACCGCCATATTTACCGTAATGCATTTAGCTGTGTCTCTTCCATACTTGTCTAAAGCCCCATGGAAGACGTGTTTACATGGTAGCCTATAGCCCGCTGTCATGGCCACTTGCCCAGGCTTTATACCCCTCGGATATGTTTTATTACACTCATATTGCAATCGGGAGCCAGCCTTCTTTAACAGGGCATTGGATATGGATCCCTTCGTCAGATTCAAGCTGGCTGAAGTTGTATTCACAAGAACGTCAGCCTGTCGCAAATAAAAAGTGAACAAGTTTAACGTCCCAGCAACAGCTAAGCTCATAGAGACATGATCACAGTTTAAACTGTCATCCGACAGACCAGTGGGATGGAAATACTATGTACTATGTACTATGTACTATGTACTATGTAAGTATTTGTCACGCCTCGGGTGATGATTGAACTCTCAACCTCCGGTATTTATGTCCGGTATTTATTTTCAGAGTAGAAAAAGGGACATAACTGCGGATGGATCGGTCGGACAGCAAAAATGTTTACGTTACACACACCTGCACTTGATGGTTGGGATGTATACCGAGTATGAAGAGAATCGGCCAAAAGTAGAAGTAGTGAAGTAGTTCGCCGGACAAGGAAAACAAAAATCAGAGTCGAAAAAGGGCATAGCTGCGGATGGAATGGTGGGAGAGTGAAAAAGTTTATGTTACGCACTCTTGCACTTCATGGTTGGGCTGTATACCGCGTATAAAGGAAATCGGCCAAAAACTGTAGAAGTAGTTCGCCCGACAAGGAAAAAATAATATTTTCAGAGTCGAAAAAGGGGCATAACTGCGGATGGATCCGTGGGACAGCGAACATGTTTACAATACCGTAACTTACGCACTCCTGCACTGGATGGTAGGGTTGTATATCGAATATGAAGAAAATCAGCCAAAAACTGTAGAGGTAGTTAGCCGGACAAGGAAAAAATAATATTTTCAGAGTAGAAAAAGGGGCATAACTGTGGATGGATCAGTGGGACAACGGACGGACGGATGGACGGATGGACACAGTAAACACTATATGCCACCGACAACTATCGTTGCAGTGGCATAACAATATCATAATTGCTCATTCTGTAGCCGAAAAAATTACCCGAGACATAGAATACCATGCCTCGCAATTCCTCCACGTTTCCTAGCCTTGACTGATAAACTTGATATTAAGCGACACTAGCATAGTATTCTCTATATGCTAGAGGATGGACAAATACAACATACTGGTAGTTTATATGGAAAAGAATGCAGACTTGTTTATGCTGGATCATAACACTGACGTCATTCTTTAACAATGCATATCTGATAAACCAGATGGCCGCGGTCTGCAAACCATGGAAAATATGGATGATGATAAAGAGGTATGTGAAGTTTCAAGTCATTTGGACTTAGAGTTGTGGAGATATTGGGTACTTAAACACTTTAACTAGGCAAAGTCACGATGGCCGGGTTTTCTTCAAGGCGTAGACAATTGAATAACAGATACTTGGCTATTTATGTTATTATGACCAAGATTGAAAGTGACAACTGTCAGTGGGTTAAGCTAGCAAAAGAAACCAGTGTATGATAAAACCTACATGCAGTTGCAGTAATATCTGCATGTCGCTGAATATGAAGACGTGGAGAATAATTTCTGTTTTAGCATAATGAAAATGAAACACACAGAAATTTAACATTGACACAGAAAAAATAGGTATCGGTAAAAAAAAGGTCACATGATGGGTAGTGGTATGTAGTGGCACCCGTTGTTTACAAAGTTGTGAAAGTACGGTGGTACTAGCTGGTACAGTAAGAGAGAAACGGAGCTAAACACAAAACATTGAAAATGGCTAAGTCGATTACGCAGAAAAAATAGGTACATTTGTAGATGTAAAAATAGGTTAAGTTACAAAAAGGTCACATGTTGGATAGTGGTATGTGGTGGGCATCTGTTGGTTATGAAGTTGTGCAAGTATGGTGGTATTAGGTGGTGCAGTAACAGAGAAATGGACCTAAACACGAAAACTTAACATTGTGGACGTCACCGCCCGCCTTTCGCCAATCCTATAGCCGGGATTTTTTTCTTCAATAAACCTGGCTAAAAATTAATGCACATTTCAAAGGAATTTAATCTTGACCTTGTGCATGAGGGCCGCATGTGTGGGCTATAAAATAAACTAGATTGGTCAGTAAGCGAGGCTTACGGAATACCCCCTGCGTGGGCCCAGGTACCCCTAAAATATGTAAAAATGTCCAAGTGTGTGGGCTTGTGACCTTGACTCTGGGATTAGCGCGAGCGGCATGAACGTGAATTTGTCACAGGGTGGTAGAGGTCCATTGGAGCAATGAATGTGTGAAGCAGATCCGAGCAAGGAAATAGAAGTTATAACCGATCTCTCTGATGTTAAGTTTTGTAAAGAGACTACCGTATAACCTCGAATTAACGCCCCCGGAGGCATTACATTTTATTAGCCAGTAAAAAAAAAAAATAAAATAAATTACCAAGGACCGCCAATTTCAAACACAAATAAGGATTTATATTAAGGATTATTTTTGTTTGAAATTGGCAGTCATTGTTAAATGTTTTGTTTTTTGTTTTTAATTTATTTGGGGGAAGGGGGGAGGGGTGTTTATTAGGAGGGGGGCGTTAATTCGAGGTTATACGGTATGTATGTGGCGTTGACCTCGAGATCAGCGGGGATTTGTCACAGCATATGAAATATTAAGAATTTTCAATGAAAGAAATAGAAGTTATAACATATTTCTCTGATGTTAAGTTTTGTAAAGAGACTAAGTATGTGACCTTCACCTTGGGATCAGCGGGGGTTGGACAGTTGTATATTTGTCACAGCATGATAGTACAACCTTAGAGGAATGCACAAGTGAATAATAAGAATTTTCAATGAAGGAAATAGAAGTTATAACTTATTTCTCTGATGTTAAGTTTTGTAAAGAGACTAAGTATTTGACCTTGACATTGGGATCAGCGGGGGTTGGACGGTCATGGATTTGGCACAGCATGGTATAATAGCCTACAGAATGCTTAGATTGCATGTTTGGTGGATATTTCAGGAATGTTACAGGAATGCATGTGTGAAATATTAAGAATTTTAGATGAAGGAAATAGAAGTTAGAACAATATTTCTCTGATGTTGAATTTTGTAAAGAGATAAGATTTGACCTTATTGTCACGGGGGTTGGACGGTCATGGATTTGGCGAAGGTAGTAGAGCCTTACAGGAATGCATGTGAAATATAAGCATTTTAGATGAAGGAAATGAAGAGCATCTGATGTTAAGATGTAAAGAGACTAAGTATTTGACCTTGACTTTGGAATCAGCGGGGGTTGGATGGTAGTGGATTTGCACAGCAGGTAGTAGAGCTTAGGAATGCATGTGTGAAATATTAAGCATTTTTAGATGAGGAAATAGAAATTATAATAACTATTTCTCTGATGTTAAGTTTTGTAAAGAGCTAAGTATTTGACCTTGACCTTGGGATCTGCGGGGGTTGACGGTCGTGGATTGGCACAGCATGGTAGTAGAGCCTTACAGAATGCATGTGTGAAATATTAAGCATTTTAGATGAAGGAAATAGAAGTTATAACAATATTTCCTGATGTTAAGTTTAGGACTAAGTATTTGACCTTGGGATCTGCGGGGGTTGGACTATCGTGGATTTGGCACAGCATGGTAGTAGAGCCTTACAGGAATGCATGTGTGAAATATCAAGCATTTTAGATGAAGGAAATAGAAGTTATAACAATATTTCTCTGATGTTAAGTTTACGGACGCACGGACGCACGGACGCACGGACGGACAACCTGACTCCAGTATACCCCCCCCCCCCCACAACTCGTTGCGGGGGGGGGGGGGGGGGGGGGGGGGTGGGGGGGGGGGGGGGGGGGGGGGGGGGGGTGGGGGGGGGGGGGGGGTATAAATATGGATGATCATAAAAGCGGTATGTGAAGTGTGAAGTGGAGATACTGGGTACTTAAACTTTAATCCAGATTTAACAAAAAAATTGAACGCAAAATCAATGTATCACTGTCAATGACAACTATGATACAGTGTATCACGGTCAATAACAACTATGATACAGTGTATTACTGTCAATGACAACTATGATACAGTATATCACGGTCAATGAAAACAATGATACAGTGTATAACGGTCAATGACAACAATGATACAGTGTATCACGGTCAATGACAATTATGATACAGTATATCATGATCAATGACAATAGGTAACGGTGTATCACGGTCTAATGACAACTATGATACAGGTGTATCACGGTCAATGACAACTATGATACAGTGTATCACGGTCAATGACAACTAGTGACAACTATGATACAGTGTATCACGGTCAATGACAACTAGGATATGGTGTATCACGGTCAATGACAACTAGGATACAGTGTATCACGGTCAATGACAACAATGATACAGTGTATCATGGTCAATGACAACTATGATACAGTGCATCACGGTCAATGACAACTATGATACAGTGTATCACAGTAAATGACAACTATGATACAGTGTATCATGGTCAATGACAACAATGATACAGTGTATCATGGTCAATGACAACTATGATACAGTGCATCATGGTCAATGACAACTATGATACAGTGCATCACTGTCAATGACAACTATGATAAAGTGTATCACGGTCAATGACAACTATGATAAAGTGTATCACGGTCAATGACAACAATGATATAGTGTATCACGGTCAATGACAACTATGATAAAGTGTATCACGGTCAATGACAACTATGATGCAGTGTATCACGGTCAATGACAACTAGATAAAGGTATCACGTAAAGACCAACTATGATACAAAAAAAAGATGGGACGGTCAATGACAACAATGATAAAGGTATCTCGGTCACTATGATACAATGTATCACTGTCAATGACAACTATGATACATACACGGTCAATGACAACTATGATACAGTGTATCATAATGACAACTATACGTGTAATCGGCGGACACATGACACATGATATGATACAAAGACATGATACAAGCATCACGTCAATGACAACTAATGATACAAAGTGTAACACGGTCAATGACAACTAGATACAGATAATCACGGTCTGACATGAACATGTATCACAGTAATGAACAGTGTAATCACGGTCAAATGACAACTATATACAGTGCATCACGGTCAAGACAACAAAGTGTATCACGATAACATGATGTGCATCACGTCAATGACACTAAAATAACAGTGTATCACGGTCATGACAATATGTACAGTGATCACGGTCAATGACAACTATGATACAGTGTATCACGGTCAATGACAACTATGATACAGTGTATCACGGTCAATGACAACAATGATACAGTGTATCACGGTCAATGACAACTAGGATACAGTATATCACGGTCAATGACAACTAGGATACAGTGTATCACGGTCAATGACAACTATGATACAGTGTATCACGGTCAATGACAACAATGATACAATGTATCACGGTCAATAACAACTATAATAAAGTGTATCACGGTCAATAACAACTACGATACAGTGTATTACTGTCAATGACAACTATGATACAGTATATCACGGTCAATGACAACTATGACACAGTGTATCACGGTCAATGACAACCTTGATACAGTGTATCACGGTCAATATGATACAATGTATCACTGTCAATGACAACTATGATACAGTATATCACGGTCAATGACAACTATGATACAGTGTATCACGGTCAATAACAACTATAATAAAGTGTATCACGGTCAATAACAACTACGATACAGTATATCACGGTCAATGACAACTATGATACAGTATATCACAGTCAATGACAACCTTGATACAGTGTATCACGGTCAATGACAACTATGATACAGTGTATCACGGTCAATGACAACAATGATACAGTGTATCACGGTCAATGACAACTATGATAAAGTGTATCACGGTCAATGATAACAATGATACAGTGTATCACGGTCAATGACAACTATGATACAGTGTATCATGGTCAATGACAACTATGATACAGTGTATCATGGTCAATGACAACTATGATAAAGTGTATCACTGTCAATGACAACTATAATACAGTGTATCACGGTGAATGACAACTATGATAAAGTGTATCACTGTCAATGACAACTATGATACAGTGTATCACGGTGAATGACAACTATGATAAAGAGTATCACGGTCAATGACAACTATAATACAGTCTATCACGGTCAATGACAACTATGATACAGTGTATCATGGTCAATGACAACAATGATACAGTGTATCATGGTTAATGACAACTATGATAAAGTGTATCACGGTCAATGACAACTATGATAGAGTGTACCATGTTCAATGACAACTACAATACAGTGTATAATGGTGAATGGCAACTATGATACAGTGTATCACTGTCAATGGCAGCTATGATACAGTGTATCACGGTCAATGACAGCTATGATACAGTGTATCACGTTCGATGACAACAATAATAGTGTATCACGGCCAATGACAACTACAATACAGTGTATCACGGCCAATGACAACTATGATACAGTCTATCACAGTCAATGACAACTATGATACAGTGTATCACGATCAATGCCAACTACAATACAGTGTATCACCGACGGACGGACAGACGGACGGACGGACGGACTTCTTACAGTACTATTTACTTTATGTGGCTTAGAAATCACATGTTAATTTTAAATATTAGCCACATAAAAATAACGATTTTTAGCCACAATAAAAAAGGATTTTTTAGGTGGGGGCTAATTTGTAACCAACCCAATCCTTTACTAAGTTCCATAACCCTGTTGGGGCTAGGCCAACATTAAGCCACCCCCACTAATGTACCCGGAACGACGGACGGACCCGGACGGACAATGGACGGACAGAATGGGTACGGACGGACGGACGGGGTACGGAACGGGTACCCGGACGGACGGACACCACCGGACGGACCGACCCTGACGGACGGACGGACGGACGTTCTTACAGTACTATACTTATGTGGCTTATCACATGTTAAATATTGGCCACATAAAACGATTTTTAGGCACATAAAAGGATTTTTTAGGTGGCTAATTGTAACCAACCCTATCCTTTACTAAATCCATAACCCTGTGGGGCTAGCCACATAAGTACCCTAATGTGTGCCCGGACGGACGGACAGACGGACGTTCTAACATTTCGGGATAATGATAACTATGATACAATGTATCACGGTATATGACAACTATGAAACAGTGTATCATGGTCAATGACAACTAGGATACAGGGTATCATTGTCAATGAAAACTATGATACAGTGTATCACGATCCATGACAACTACGATACAGTGTATCATGGTCAATGACAACTATGATACAGTGTATCACGGTCAATGACAACTATGATACAGTGTATCACGGTCAATGACAACTACGATACAGTGTATCACTGTCAATGACAACTACGATACAGTGTATCACTGTCAATGACAACTATGATACAGTGTATCATGGTCAATGACAACTACGATAAAGTGTATGTATCATGGTCAATGACAACTATGATACAGTGTATCATGGTCAATGACAACTATGATACAGTGTATCATGGTCAATGACAACTATGATACAGTGTATCACAGTCAATGACAACTACGATACAGTGCATCACTGTCAATGAAACTATGATACAGTGTATCATGGTCAATGACAACTAGGATACAGTGTATCATGGTCAATGACAACTATGATACAGTGTATCACGGTCAATGACAACTATGATACAGTGTATCACTGTCAATGACAACTACGATACAGTGTATCATGGTCAATGACAACTATGATACAGTGTATCACGGTCAATGACAACTACGATACAGTGTATCACGGTCAATGACAACTACGATACAGTGTATCACAGTCAATGACATAACTATGATACAGTGTATCACGGTCAAGGACAACTATGACACAGTGCATCACTGTCAATGATCTATGATACAGTGTATCATGATCAATGATCAACTAGATACAGTGTATCATGGTCAATGACAACTATGATACAGTGTATCATGGTCAATGACAACTAGGATACAATGTATCATGGTCAATGACAACTATGATACAGTGTATCACGGTCAATGACAACTACGATACAGTGTATCACTGTCAATGACAACTATGATACAGTGTATCATGGTCAATGACACAGGATAACATGTATATGTCAATGACTAGATACAATGTATCATGGTCAATGACAACTACGATACAGTGTATCACTGTCAATGACAATCAACTATGATACAAAGTGTATCACGGTCAATGACAACTACGACACAGTGTATCATGGTCAATGACAACTACATAAACATGAATCACGGTATGACAATATTACAGTGTATCATGGTCAATGACAACTTAGATACAGAGTCAATACCTATGGATACAAAGTGTAATCTGTCAATTTGACATGATACAGACATGGTATCATGGTCGTCAATGACAACTATATACAGAGTCAATGACAACTATGATACAGTGTATCACTGTCAATGACAACTACGATACAGTGTATCATGGTCAATGACAACTATGATACAGAGTATCACGGTCAATGACAACTATGATACATAGTATCATGGTCAATGACAACTATAATACAGAGTATCATGTTCAATGACAACTATGATACAGTGTATCACGGTCAATGACAACTACGATACAGTGTATCATGGTCAATGACAAGTATGATACGGTGTATCACGGTCAATGACAACTACGATACAGTGTATCACGGTCAATGACAACTACGATACGGTGTATGACGATCAATGACAACTATGATACAGTTTATCACGGTCAATGATAACTATGATACAGTGTATCACGGTCAATGACAACTATGATACAGTGTATCACGGTCAATGATAACTATGATACGGTGTATCACGGTCAATGGCAAGTATGATACAGTGTATCACGGTCAATGACAACTATGATACAGTGTGTCACGGTCAATGACAACTATTATACAGTGTATCACGGTCAATGGCAAGTATGATACAGTGTATCACGGTCAATGACAACTATGATACAGAGTAGCATGGTAAATGACAACTATGATACGGTGTATCACGGTCAATGACAACTATGATACGGTCAGGCCGTCAAGTGATGGATTGGCCCAAAAAAAGAGGAAAATAGGAATTCAGACGGTGAGAAAATAGGAATAAAATAGGAAAATATAGTCTAAAATAGGAATAAAATAGTACTTTAAGATGGTTTCCCAACACATTTTATGGCCATCCTGACCTTTTACTTTTTTTATTGATAATGTGTGTTGTACTGCTCAAAGACTATAACTTTTAATTCTTTATTCAAGTTATTAATTGCTTCAAGATCCAAAAACATGATTTTAACACATTACTTGTTAGCCTCCATACCGTCCCATTAAGCCAACCCCATCCACCCTTGTCTTTAAGTTTTGAAAATACAGTATATAATTTGATTTTTTTTTTGTTAATAAGCATGCTGAATATGGGGGCCTAAAAACTAGGATAGGTCGGATAACCTGAACCACGTACCGTATATCTATTGCCTGAAAATACTAGAGCAATTGAGCTGGAGCTCACATGATATACCCCCAGCCGCTGCCGCTGCCTCATAATGCTAATCAATGAAAATGCAGATAATGTTATTTGGAAAACTGTATCAATGCATATGAATTAAGATAATCAAGTGAAGGATGAATGTTACAGAGATATAAGGTACTTATTAATAACTACACATTAACTTACACAAATTTCAAAGTCATTTGAGAAAGTCTTACAAAGTTTTTGACATAAGAAAAAAAGTGTTTCAGCACCATTTTGAAGGTCACGAAGGCTAAGGCCATGTACAAATATTAAAGCAATCCTTCAAGCACTATTGAAGCTATTACATGATGGAGAAACTCTTACAACGTAAGAAAATGGCTAAGTGTTTCAGCACCATTTCGAAGGTCACAATACATAGGTCAAGGTCATGTCAATGGTGGTGTATGCGAGTGCGTCACACATGTTCAGGTGAATGAACTGTCCAAATATTAAAGCAATCGTTCAAGTAATATTGAAGATATTACATGATAGAGAAACTCTGACAAAGTTTTCGAATTTTTGACGTAATGTACACGGACGGACGTACAGAACCTCAACAGCAACGCAATATGCCCGCCTTGCTATTGCATAGGGGGCATAAAAACATTACCTAAATGGATTTTTTTACAAAAATCTTTAAAGCAAACCTCTACGTAATTTAACCTTGAGCATGTGGGGACTATGGGTATTGTGCACAATGATTTGATTTATTGGAGTTTAACGGTCAATCAACAGCAAAGGTCATTTAAGGCTGGGCTAACGGGTTCGATCCCATATTTAACCTGCTAAATTCGGGGGGAAATCCCAAAATCGGAACGGAACATTTACATCGAAAACTAGAAAATGTGTTCATAGAATACGGATGCCCCGCATATCGCTTCGATATTAAATCAGGCAAAATTCCAAGTCCAAAAGGGGGAGATAATCCATTGCTCAGTGTCAAAGCAAAATTAAAATTTCACTTTGTGCATCTTCACACCATAAAGAGCTACATACCAAGCATCAAGCCTCCAGCTATTACGGTTAGAAGTTACAAGGCAAATTGGTGAAATTCGAAATGGGGGAGATAATCCATGACCCTGGGCGTCGAATAAAAAATGGAAATAAACTTTGTGCATCTACTCATCATAAGGAAGCCTACATACCAAGTTTCAGGTCTCTAGCTGTTACGGTTTAAAAGTTTTACGAGTTACAAGGCAAAATTGGGAAATTCTAAGTCGAAAAGGGGGAGATAAACTATGACCCGGGTTGAATCAAAAATCAAAATAAACTTTGCGCATCTACTCATCATAAGGAAGCTACATACCAAGTTCATACCAAGTCTGTAGCTAGTACGGTTTAAAAGTATTACTAGTTACAAGGCAAAATTGGGAAATTGAAGTCGAAAAGGGGGAGATAATCCATGACCCCCGGTGATTTCTTTGTTTGTTTATTGGTGTTTAATGGCCTATCAACAGCTAAGGTCATGTAAGGCCAGGCAAATGGGTTAAATCCCGTTTTAACATGCTGCATTGGGGGGAAAATCCTAAAATCAGAACGGAATATTACATCGAGAATATATTCAGCCCTGAACTTGGAATAACCTGACCTGTTGCCAGGTCCATACCACACCAAAGTCATTTGACCCCTTCCCCCAAAAGTAATAGGATTACAAACAACAACTGGCATAGTTAAACAAAGCTAATCCCCTCGCTGGCAGCTTTAATAAAACAAATAAAGTCCTCAGTGACCTTGGGCGGTCGGACGTGGGTCGTATGCAAAACAAAGCACCATCCCTAGACACACATTGTTGCCAAATATTATTAAAATTGGTGAAGCGGTTCATGAGTTATTGAAATATGAAAGGTGTTACAAATGTACGTACGTACGTACATGGACTAACGCTATATCCCCTCTTGCCTATCGGCAAGGGGATAATCATTGTAATACACATAAAGGGTATAACAATATTCAACTGTCGCATACAAAAATGCCGAAGATGTATCTGAGGGGCGAATGAATATATGGAGGATGATAAATATGCTTATAAATTTTAAAGTCAATCGGTAACGGGGTTGCAGACATCAATTACTGAAAATATTTCATGCAAATGTTACAAATGAACGGACAGAAATTAGACGAGGATGGCCGCGGCCCGCATGTCGAGCCCGCCGAGGCATTTGATGGTCTCAGAGTGTATTTATTTGAAGTTTCATGCCCAATAAGCATACAAAGTTTCAAGCAAATATGACTTACGGTTACAGAGATAGTAAGTATGTGAAAAATTTAACGCAAATGTTTACAGAAACTTTAACGCAAAGTCATTTGACCTTGACATAGAGGCACATGGGCTGCATGAGTGGGACACAGAATGAATATATGGATGATGACTAGTAAGCATATGAAGTTTCAAGTCAATATGTCTTAGGACTGCAGAGATATAAGGTATTTAAAAACTTTAACGCAGATTTCGGAATGCAAACTTCTAAGTCACTTGACCTTGACCTTCGGCACAGGGGCCGCATGAGTGGGATACAGCATGAATATATGGATGATGACTAATAAGTATATGAAGTTTCAAGTCAATGTGACTTAGGACTGCAGAGATATAAGGTATTTAAAAACATTAACGCAGATTTCGGAACGCAAACTTCTAAGTCATTCGACCTTGACCTTGGGCCGCATGAGTGGGATACAAGCTATGAAATTATGGTCATGAGTAATAAGCATATGAAGTTTCAAGTCAATGTGACTTAGGACTGCAGAGATATAAGGTATTTAAAAACCTTAATGCAGATTTCGGACGCACGGACGCACGGACGGACGGACGCACGGACGTCATTGTGATCACTATGTCTCGCTTTAAGCAAGCGGGCTAGACAAAAACTATATACCCCTCGACATACTTTATATGCTGGGATATAAAAAGCAGCACTGGAGGCAAGGAATGCTAATGACTTTCAATCTTCTGTACACAGGTCAGCATAATAGTTCTTACCCTCCAATTTACAAAGTACATGTACAAAATACTAATGTACAAATTAATGGACTAATGCAAATTTAGGCACAATTTGAAAGACGACCTGATGGAAAATGGCACAGAAGATTGCCATAGCCATCTAACACAGTTGAATACTAGTGTTATGCAATACTAATTGTGTAGTTATGTTACAATGTACAGTATTTATCTATATACAGTCAAACCTGTGAATAAAGGCCAGCCATGGGAAGTGGAAAATCTGGCCTTTGTTCACATGAGTAGTATATAGGGTACGAGTGTGTTACCGCGACTAAGGGGAAACAAATTGGATGGTGTGTAAGCAACCACCACTACGAAAATGGGTAATATTTTGGGGGGCAAAAAATATGAAAATGCTTCACCACCCCTGTTTGGGTGGATTCATTTTTCGAGTTTTTTGTCCCCCAAAACATAAATTCGAAAAAATGATTAAACAAAATTAATTATGAGAATCTGATTATGAGAAATTATGAGAAATTGAGGAGGCGGCGTTGAGCCTGCGAGGCAGAATTGGTTTACCCAAAAAGCGAATTCCTAAAACCGACCTGTTAATAAAAATAATAAACGAAGGAGACGACATTCTGGACACTGCAGAGGAAACGTGCGGCTGACTTGTCTTGAGTGAAACCGGAAAAGAGGGGCCGCAGCGCTCAGCGGATGAGAACGCCATCCAGAGGCAGCTGGGTGTCAGAAGGCACCACACCACAAGAAATTCTTCGCGAACAAACCCGCGCGATGGATCATCATCCAAATAGTAGAGCACGGGCTCATCAGGTTTGGTAATAGATCGATCCAGATGATATACATTGAGAGACCACACGGGATCAGTCGCGCAGCGGCGACCATCTTCGAGCTCTCCAGGTTGATAGAGGTACTGGACGGCAACATCCGATGGAAGCCGTTTCTCCGCTAAACCAACGGGTCGCCCGCGCGAGACGGCAGATGGTTTGTGCGACACCTTTTTAGACTTGATAGCATCTACGGGCTTTTTACCGATCAATCTGGTCACCTAGCCGTTCAGTGCGGAGACCACAGCGGGCAGCCTGGTCACCCACTCGGTCGATCGCGTATGAGGTCAAGCTCTTTGGCATATTGGTGCCCGAACAGCCTCTCAGCCAGGGTTCGATTGAACCGCTCCACGATCCCCTGGTCCCGGTGGATGTCGACGTGACTGCGTCTAACAGAAACGTCGTGTCTAGCCAGTAGATGAGAGACCGCGCCCATGAACTCGCGGTCGGGATCGACCTGGAGAAGATTCGGCCATTTGAGAGGACTCCTCTTATATATTCGGGAAAGAGCCTTGGCCACCTCCTTAGGCACTTTAGTGGCCAGCAGATCAGCCCCCTTATACCGACTCGCTACGTCAACGATTGTCAGTGCGTACTTGTACGTCTTGCGACCGACGCGATCGTGAGGGAGAAACAGGAGGTCAGCTTGGTGGACTTCGTTTGGCACGGGCATGTCGAATTTCGGCCGCGAAATATTGTGAGGCGCGGGGCAAATAGATCTGCCAGAGGGCCTGCTTATTGAGCCATTCCTTGGCGGCATTTTCGGAAACCTTGGTCGCCGCCGCGAGGTTCTTGATGGCTGCGAGTCCCTTCCAGTAGCCGCGGGGACTGTAGTATGTGTTCGCTAACTTGCGCGCTAGGCGAACCGCTAGTTTGGTATCAAGCTTGCGCGTGTCCATCGTATGCGAGGTATTCTAGTAGGTCGAACAGTCTCCAACATGTCCTCGCCAGATCGTCCGGTAACTGCGTCGTCAATACTAAACCTTTGGGGGAAGTTTCGCTGCAGCTGCCGGTTAAGTTCTGAAGGAACTCGGGGGAATCTAACATCCGCTTTGCGAAAAGGGTGGCCGCTTTTTCGTCCTCGCGCCACGTCTCTAGAGTCTTGGGCCAGACTGATCAGACCCTTTGCGCCAGCTAAACGGTGTTTAAGGGCCGTGTAGCCTACATCGATCAGAGCAAAATAAAGCTCATCAACTATCGTTCTATATATATATATTATTTAAAAAAGTTTTTTTAAAATAATTATTGCTTTTGCTTATTGCTTTTGCTTATTGCTTTTCCAATATAGTAGCTGACGAGACCTGTCGCAACCATTCCCACGACGACGAACGCGATCTCGCGGTCTTTTTGGGCCTCTGACGGTACATAGAAATCTGAAAGTTGGGGCTCGAGATCCAGCGGCGCAAGACTTTTCTGCGGATATACCCGCGCGTACTCGCGCATGACTTTATGACTTCGTCAACGTTGCACGGCGTGATTCCCGCGGCGAAACTCTTCGTTGATCCAGTCCAGACGGGCGGTTCGTTTTTCCGACCATGCTTCCTTTGCGCTATTGAGTTGTTCTGCAGCTAAATCGTGACGCTTGCGCTCCTCATCCGCGTCCGAGTTTCCCAGTAACGAGAATAAATAGTTGCTACCGCCGAACGCCGCTGCGCTCACGATTGCACCACATATCATTATTGCGATTGAAGCCATTACTTTCATATATTAGCAGGTAAAATTCCAGCTTTAACTAGATAATCTCGAGTCTCACCAACTGCAGCCGCTACATCTAAGGTCACGAGACCTACGTCTCTCACAGTCATGTCCAACTTGGGAGCGGACCCTCCGAAGACCATCTTTGATAGTCGAGCAAACCCGATACCGAGACCCGATATCACCACGGCGTGATAAACCGCATTCACTATCATTTTACCATCGTATTCAGCCATTATATATAGTGATTATTGCATATAAAAGGGATCGCGATCAATGTTTAAATGGGGCGCAATCGGTTTCGTAACTTCCTTCGGAACCGCCTCCAACACTGTTGGGGGTTGTCTCGAAAGGTATTTCCGCACACACACGGTGCCCACAACTGCCAGACCACCACCAACAACCCACAGGATGATCCAGGTAGGAACTACAGCAATCCACGATTGGCCTGACAGTTCCTGCGGAGATTGAACCGCAGCTGTCTTCGGGTGTTTTGCTGTTTCTACCTCCAACTGTCGCTCCTGAGCTGGAACAAATAACGACTGTTTGGCCTCTCGAAGCTCGGCGAGTATTTTATCTTGTTTAGCTTTTCGGGTGGCAGCCGCTGCCTGCCCAGCTGCCTGTCTTTTTGGGTTTTTGTGTCGTGCAATCGGGGATAGTTCCGCCAACGTGCTCTGGAGCGGAGTTGGAAGTGGTGCAATCGGGGATTGCTGTTCCGTCACTCTCGCAGGTGTGTCTTGTGTCATCATTTTCTGAGCTTATGGTTTGTGGGTATATATGTCCAAATTGACAGTGCTTAGCCAAGGTCAGTACATTCCAAACTTGTGATAAATTGAGCAGCAGGCTGTTCTAAGAACGTGTCCTACAAAAGGGTCAGTCTCTAAATCACCAATCAACCCTGCGGTGTCAGATATAGGGAGAATTGCACTGACAGCGGTAGCTTACAAATGAATAGCCGCCGACCCAAGAGTTTTCGTCATCTCTGCCCCCAATTTAGATTCGTATCGCGCATACATTTTATCAACCTCGACATCTGACATTTTATCCACCTGACAAACTGAGAGACGCCTACCGAAATACTGCTCCGATTGCCCCCAGCAACCAGCGCAGCTAGCCGCTCACGTCGCGTCGTCTTTTCATTTTCTTTCAGGAAAGATACTGTATCAGCAGTCGTGATAGACCCATTAGGCATTCGCCTCGGTTTCAGAGGTCCACTTAAAAAGATTGTTTCCCCTCGGGGCCAAAAATTTGTTGGAGCTGTGCCTGTGGACCTAGCCTTTACCAAAACCCTCAGGGTGCACCTAGCCCAACTGAACACGTCGTACAACCTAGTAAATGGGGCCCCCAGCACACTACTTAAAACAGTGCCCGCCAGTTATTGTTATTTTGGGGAGACTGTGACATTAGACTTCCCATCCCCCGACGACCGAGCTAAAGAGTACGACCGAGCTAAAGAGTTGAAGAACTATTATCCGATTTCGGTCGTTCTCGAAATTTCGAAGAATTAGACACAAGCTACCCAAATTTATATCCATATAAAAATGAGTATATACAGGCCAGATAGTTCTTCCAATTTATTATCCCCACCGAAATACAAATATGATTCAGGTGGTGGATTCACCCCCACAGAGAGTGATTTTTTAACTACCGGGAAAACCGTAGCACTGGTTGATGACACTGGGACTTCAGCTACAAAGCACATTCATAGAAGTATAACACAACTGAGAATGGACGTCCTAACATCTATAGCACAAGTTCACGAAGAGGCCCGGACGGGTATTGAGAAAGTCCGATCAGATACACAGACGGACCTTATGGAAAGCCTATGGGATGTTGCACTCTGAGGACCAGACAGCACTTACTGAACTAGGCGGAAAAATAACCGAATTTTGGGAAGAGGCCCATACAGAGTTTATGGAAGTTTCCGATAAACTGAAACGTGTTCGTAGAGACGCTCACAAAGCACTTGAGGAGACCTCTGAAAAGGTTCGTGTTGATGCCCATACCGCTATCGAGAAGCTTGCCGCATTGTTGGACACATCTGTGGAGCAGTTTAAGTTATTACACCGCACCCATCATCACAGTTTGGGCAGAGGAGAGGGGGGCATTGGAAAATGATATGAGCAATAGATATGGGGGATACGTCATGAAAACTCCCGGTACACTTCTACGAATGGCGGTCTGCTCGGTTAATTTTAAGGGTGATTCTGTGGCCGCGGACACCGTAAATCTCGTACTGGACGGGGAAGAATGGGCGATTGGGGTCACTAAACTCGCTGGACAGAGGCCAGCGATGGTTTTGTTCGCCGGTGACAATCCAATTAGAGTTTCCGAAGGTAGAGTTATTAACTTTGTTACGAAAATCGCTGACCCAGCGAGTTCTTCCACTGTTGTAACATTGTTAATTGAACTTGATTTATACGAGTGAACATTTAATACCGTTGAACCTACAACCAAAACCTGCCGATCCTATTTCAACACCCAATCGAGCATTGGAATTGGGGGATAGGAGTTTGACCCCGTCAAACTTCAGGGTGGAAAATATCGTCGAGATACAGCAGATTCTAAAACAAGAGGGGGAAACTCAGAGGGTAAATGCTAAAAAAATATAGATGAGCTGCAAATATAGCGGAGGGGGTGAGCACCTTGTTATCGTCCGTTTCTATACTGGGTGGTGTAGCCGCTGGGGCAGGACTGCTGTATATGGCATTTAGAGTCAGTGGGGAGAAAATTCGAAAATAAAAGTAGAAAGCAGGACAGAATATCGGTTCTCGCAAGGTCTAAGAAAAATAGCACCGACGTTATCGTGTCCAAAGCGTTGGCCGATAACAATATATCAGACGCTGAATTTAGTTGGTGGTGGAGGAGATGTCTCGATATGAGGATTTAAAAAATACTATTAGAACTAAGGCACGCGCCCTTAACAAAATTTAACCTCAACAAAATTGGGATAAATTTAGGTTAAAACCGGGAGATAAAGTAGGTGGTAGTTACAACACCACCTCCAACACCAATACCAACAATGTTGGACAATTGGAGGGAATTGTGATATTTTAAAAAATAAGTATTTGATGAAATATGTTGCTGAATTTTATTAAATAATCAGTAATACGCAGAAAATAATCAGTAGTACGCAGAAAATAATCAGTAAACAATCAGTAATACGCAGTAAACAATCAGTAATACGCAGTAAACAATCAGTAATACACAGTAAACAATCAGTAATATGCAGTAAACAATCAGTAATACGCATTAAACAATTTAAATAATCCAATTAAATTTAGTTGAATAATTATGAATACATATTGAACATTAATATCTGCGTATGTATATTACGGAACGGAACGGGAAATGCCTAAATCTGTTCTTGATCGCACCGCTCTGTTAGAGATTGCCGGGGCTCGGGGAAATGTGCCGGCCTCATGGGTTAAAACGAAATACGATATAGGCTCTCGACGGCTTATCAACCTGTGGGCAAAAGAGCTATATATATTCGGAGATCCGTGGCCGGCAGGAGGATTGGGGTTTACCGGGCCGAAGAGATCAGTTATAAATAGGAGTAATGTTTTCGGTAATATTTTCAACTTTGGCGTAAAAAGCCTCCATCTTTTTTCCGTAAAATTTATGATGGAGGATTTAATTAATTAGAAAAGAGGTTCCGTGTGTATGCCGTCGGGAAGAATTCTTCTTTTATCATAATAGGCCGATAGTCCCAACTTCCTCTGCGTATATGTTTTCATCGCTCCGTCCCGCATTCGGAATCCGCGGTTTTCACACATATCTTTCCCGCCTTTGCAAACATCCTCTCGCCCCCAGTTCAGCGCGTTCTTATACCGATTCCAGGTTAGCGTGTTCTGTCTGGCAGATAATCCTTTTGCAGAACATTTTAAGGGCCCAACCCCTCCAGTACCAATGATATTGACGTTCTCATCTGTATTTTCGGAAGTACCAATTATGTTGCTGTTCTCATCTGTATTCCCGGAAATCAATTTCTCCACAAAATAGCACTTGCTCGATAGCGCAATGGCCCAATCTCCATGAAATTCTACCTTGAAAAGCCCGGGCTCTCGTTCGCTCCAGCTATCCCACGATAGCCAATTTTTCTTATCTTTCTCGTACTCGTCGCGCAGGTGAGGTTTTACCATACTGTCGAAACTGCCGTACTTCTCATTCTCATTCCCTTGCGGAGGTTTCGCGCTTACGGCTATGTATAGACTGTCCGTATCCATTTGTATTAATTCAAAATTTGTTCTGTCCACATATTTTCCCAACTTGGCAAGTTGGTACACGGCTATCCCGCAGTGAAAGGGTCTAGTCATAACCGCATTAACTTTTCTAGAAGATATCTCGTACGAGTCGCCGATCTCCTCCAAATCGTGGAAGTATGCAGATCTTAATGCCCTGTCCACACATTTCTCGTCCTTCGTATATGTCGTATTCAGGTGCCCCTCCGGAGGCTCGATCATTTTACCGCAGCATGAATTCCCTCACAATTTCATTATACCCGCAATAGGGGCTTTACTCGCATCCTCGTCACCGGTTCTCCGTGCGTCAATAACTTCCTTAACAAACCATTTAAACGGGGTACCGCGTGTATACCTGATAGCCCGGTGGCACCCGGTGACTTCCAGCCCGTGCTGCAAATACCACTTTAGAAGCGGTAAGTACAGCAATACTTTTTTGGCCGACAGCGCGCCTACTAGTTTCTTCTCGGTACCGCGTTTTCTTCCTGAGTCGTCTAAATATTTTAACATGTAATCGGGTACTTCTCCCTCCTCAACTACTCGGTTAATAAATAATGGAGACATCTCCGAAAATTTATCTTTCAATTTGTCGGGAACGTGTATATCTACCTCGGCAAATCCGAACCAGTGATCTACTCTAACAGCTTTCATAAGCCCTCTAGCTTTTTTTGGATCGTGCGGGTTTTCATAAACGCGTACAATGGCCTCACCACACGGCATCTCTTTATTTAATGTAGATAGATACAGCGCGTTGGCGTCGAGACCCACCACCGCTTCACATTTTTTACTGTCCCCTTCCGGTGATGACCTAATTTTTGTGGCCCCCCAACTTCCGCGTGGCGAGAGAATACGATTGACGCGCCACCGACCAGAGCACCTTTCAACATTTCATACGCCTCAGCCGTTCTTTTATCGTCCCCCTAAGAAGGTACTGCAGGGCTATCCCGGGCAGGGTAACTGCATCTTTAAACATGTCAATACCTCTCGTCTTGTAAAAATTGGACATTTTACCAATCGCCTCTATAACGGGGATACATCCAAATCGTTGTAGTATCGCAACCACTCCCTGAACGTTTTCATATTTTTATTTTTATAAATCTCATTGCACGCGGCCAACTCCGTCGCGGTTATTTTTTCCTTCGGGTTGAGTTGATTGTCCCAGTGCTTTAAAGCGGGCAACCCTTCGTATTCCAGTTTCTCGATAGAATCGAACCACTCGTATGGAAAGAACGACTTTTGCCCCTCGCAGCCATACGCCTTTATCCATTTGTCGTAGGTCGTCTCTGGACTGAGATAGAATTTTACGTCTAGAAATCGGAATTCGGGGGTAAATAGAAATATCGTCGTGTTTACTTTCTTACCCACGAGAACTTTCGATGTCGTATCGGTCAACAGCCCGACTAAATGTCTCTTTATCAGATTGAGATCGTATCGACTAAAATTGAACCCAATTACAGGAACTTGATCTACCCATCAGGTGATCTCGCGCTGTTGGGGTGCGGAAAGTCTGTCCATACAGGTAGGAAGATATATTTTACCGACGGCTTCTCGTATCGCCTTACCCCTTTTCTGTATGTTTTCCATAAAGAGGGCAACCAATTTGGCCGGATCCGTTTCGCATATGTGAGTTATTTTGTTACATAAATTATCGCCGACGCTCACGCTTATGGGCACATGCTCGTTTACAAATTTGAGATTACCTTTCTTACTCCGGCACTTACTATCGCCTTCGCTAGTTTTCGACAAATAGGCTTCAAAATCGTACACAATCTGGTACGGGTAAATGGTTGTCGGAGGATCTGGCGTTTTCGCTCACTTACCTTTATAATCACATTCCCACATAGTAATTAATGTAAACTCCTTTGCGATCGCAGCGTCTCTCTATCGAGTTTTTCTGAATTTTCCAATTCCCCGCGCGACCTCCTTTTCTCTGTCGTCCCGTGTTGTCAGTTCCTCAAATCCTGGGGGAGAACACTTAGGGCAGCCGTGCCAATAACACCCGTGAAATTGGTAAACCGTGTTAGTTTCCTCACAAAATCCGTCAACTGGCGCTCCACCCACCAGCCTCATCGCGCAGTGTGAATATGGGGTCCGTCGAAAGAGTTTAACCAACCCGTTGCCTTCGCACTTGCGTGAGATCTGGGGTAAAAGGCCCTTTCGAAGGCGGATACCGGTCTGTCGATCTGAGCGCCTTTACACATGAGCTTCGTCTCCCCGCGCATACAGGTGAGCACGTGCCGTTTTAAACTATTGGATTGTGTGAATCGCTGGTTGCACCTGTAGCAGCAGAGGGTGTTGGTGGTTGTGTTAATGTCGGTAATCAGGAACGCGTGATTGTTGTAAATACCGATTTTCATTTTCTTCGTACCAATTTCTTCGTAATGCGCCGCCACTTTTCTTAAATACCATGTGCCCTCTTTGACCGGCTCATACACCTCAATTCCGAGCTTAAAGCATTCCTCAACTTTGTTGATGTCGTCAAATAGTATAGGCCCGGCCGGCCTTTTCCACCCCTTATTATTACAGAAAACTATATATTCGTGAGTCAAATCTAGCGTTTTTCGTGAGGCATCGGTCCGCCCGCAGATCAGTCGTGTGAAGAACGATACATCTAAACAGGCAAAGATCGTCGTCAAATTTATCCAGCGATTTTATTCCCTTCCGATATCGCAGCCATTCGGGAAGCGGGCCATCTACCAATTGCGAGGACCTCATGCCCGCATCGTCTGCACTAGATGAAATAATTAATTTAACCGTAACGCCGGCCCACCTAATAAACGTCCATTTAGTGTTCGGACAGTCTATTTTATCGATGTTCAATCTGGTTTCCTCCTGTTCGGCAATCCATTCCTTCGCGTCCTCGTATTCTCTCAACCAGGGACTTCCGCGCAGTTGTTTATGAAATATTATAGTTTCCGGCCTACCTCGGGTATCGGTCTGCTCGATGTGAGCCAATTTGTACGAAAAGGAATAACGTATATAGAAGCTCCCAGTTAGCATTGGGGCGATCTCTGACATTATTTGTTCCGTTATATTTACTTGAGTGCGCAGTTTTAGGGTAACAGTTACTGTGCGGCGCCCTTTCAATATTTTATGCTCCGTTTGCGTGTAATCGTCCAGAATGTCGTCGCCTTCGTTTATTATTTTCCTTAACATGGTCGGTTTTAGGAATTCGTTTTTGGGGAGAACCAATGTTTCTACCTCGTAGGCTCAAACCCTCATCGGCGAGAGAGCGGGCCTTCTGTAGCGCGCGCCGGGAGTTTAAATTGTTAAGGGCCCCGCGTTTGTACGCACGAGTAAATCTTTTCATAAATTCCTCGTTTTTCGCCTCATTGATAATCTTGCCCAGACCTTTCGCCCGCACATTTGGGGGGAATGTTATTCCCAATTTGGAGGCCTCGACCGTTATAATTCGCGAAGTTTCGCGGATCCACGGTGAGGGGGGGGGGGGGGGTGGGGGGGGGGGGGGGGGGGGGGGTTGTTTATCTCCTTTTTATTCGTATTATGGGGAATTTTAGGAGGCGTTTGTACTGCTCTTTGGACTGGGGAAATCGCTACCTCACTAATCAGTTTGTGAGATACATTCGGTTTCCTCGGCATCCGTCTCATATTTTTTATGGCAACTGTCATAATGTCTTTCTATATACACTGCAGCTCCATTATAACGCGGTGGTCGGGGTCCAAGATTTCAAACCGCGGTCGAATCCGACCGCGTTATAAAATTTCGGGACATGCACGGGTACTCCATGGTACTGCACGGGTTACTGGTATCATTCGCATTTCGGTTACCAACTATTGCGGGAATTCCATTAGCAACGGACCCATATAAAATCATGTCATTTGAACAGAAGTTAAAGTAATTATTAATAATGTCTATGACATACAAACTTGTATGTATTAATGTATTAAACATACGAGTTATTTATAAAATCATGCTTATTACGTTGTATAGTGCTCGCGATAGACAGACGCTTATTACAATGTATACTACTTGCGATCAACAGACGCTTAAACGGATTAATTGATAATAAATAATGCCTATGGTCACGTATCCTGCATATTCATGCGGTTGATACGTGCATAATCTCAGGATGTGGGGTCACGTGATCTATTGTTTACTCTGCAAGTCATATTGATGAATGAAATTTACAATTTAAGCGAGATTGCCGTGGGCTGCAGTGTAAACAATAGACCATGTGATCCCATACCCAGATAATGCTGAAACACCAGTATATTAATAGAACGCTAAATATTACACCTGGGAGTAAAGAAAAAGAAAGGCGATCGAACAGCAACCATTTATTAGCGACAATTATGTGTAATTGAATTTATTAATAAATATGCCTATTAACATGATTACCCGATAGGTACATGTATTACATTTGCTAACATACTAATAATAATCCTTTCATGGACTTTGAACTTCGTTGTTTGAATAAACTTGCAGAAATCACGAATCAACTGAAAACACGATGACTACGACGTCTGACGATTTTTTTTTATTTCTTTTTCTTTGTTTTTTGGTTTGTTTTTTTTTCTCGATTTTTTAAATATTTTTTTTGGGATCCACGAGAGACCCGCGTTATAATGGAGATCGCGCTATACCCGACCGCGTTATAATGGAGCTGCAGTGTACTAGTAAATATACTTTCCCAATCTTGGGAATAAATTATTAATTATAAAGAGATGATATATTTGTTCAATATGGCGGATTTCTATAAGTGACATAATCCGTAATGGTTTCGACTATTTTTTTTTGAGCGATTTCTCATAATTTCTCATAATTAATTAATTTTTTACAAAATTAGGAGATAATATTTTGTTTAATAATTTTTTCGAATTTATATTTTGGGGGACAAAAAACTCGAAAAATGAATCCACCCAAACAGGGGTGGTGAAGCATTTTCATATTTTTTGCCCCCCAAAATATGACCCATTTTCGTAGTGGTGGTTGCTTACACACCATCCAATTCATTTCCCCTTAGTCGCGGTAACGAACTCATACCCTATATACTACTACATGTGGTCTTTATTCGCAAGGTCATTTATATAGTAATTGTGCCATTGGGACAACACAATTGTGGTCTTTACAGACAGGTGATTGCTATTCAGAGGTGGTCTTTAGCACAGGTTCCACTGTAGTCAATTTCACTGTCATGTTCATAAATAAATTGGGCAAAAATGTGTGCGGTTTTTCAAAAAGGCCAAAAAATAGGATAAATAGGAACATTTGGTCAGAAAATAGGAAAAAATAGGATACTTGACGGCCTGTACAGTGTATCACGGTCAATGACAACTATGATACGAAACTATGATACAGTGTATCACAGGCAATGACAACTATGATACAGTGTATCACGGTCAATGACAACTATGATACAGTGTATCACGGCCAATGACAACTATGATACGGTGTATCACAATCAATGACAACTATGATACAGACTATCACGGTCAATGACAACTAGGATACAGTGTATCACAGTCAATGACAACTAGGATACAGTGTATCACGGTCAATGACAACTATGATACAGTGTATCACGGTCAATGACAACTATGATACAGTGTATCACGGTCAATGACAACTATGATACAGTGTATCACGTCAATGACAACATGATACAGTGTATCACTGTCAATGACAACTATGAAACAGTGTATCACGGTCAATGACAACTATGATACAGTACGTGTATCACTGTCAATAAAACTATGATACATGTATCGCGGTTAATTAAAACTACTATCGCCAACATGTCATTGGTTGAACTATGTCATGTGCCGTTAATGTAATGATGCTCTAATTACGGAAACGTTAACTAATAAATAGAATAATTGCCAGAGACTTCCGTTGTCAAATTTATCAGACTCCGATCTGTAGCCGAGTTCACCAAAAGTGCCAAGTACACGTATCTACCTATTAAGTACAATTTGCGGTGAATTATGCAGAATTATTATACTGTATAATCACAGCCATATTTTTGGTTAGAAAATATTTGACTTCATTTTTTTTTTAAATAAAAATATTCATTTATTTATGCTTAAAAGTTGAAAATTTCTCCCTCAAAGAATACTTTATTTTACTTTACTTTCCAGTGTATCACGTCAATGACAACTATGGTACAGTTTATCACGGTCATGACTGCTATGTATTGTATCCGGTCAAGACAGCTATACAGTGTATCACGGCAAAGACAACTAGATACGGTGTATCACATCAATAACTATGATCGGTGTATCACGATCAATGACAACTATGATACAGTGTATCACGGTCAAAGACAACTATGATACGGTGATCACATCAATGACAAACTATGTATTGGTGTATCACAATCAATGACAACTATGATGCAGAGTACATGGTCAATGACAACTATGATACGGTGTATCACATCAATGACAACTATGATACAGTGTATCACGATCAATGACAACTATGACACAGTGTATCACGGTCAATAACAACTATGATACAGAGTATCACGGTCAATGACAGCTATGATACAGTTTATCACGGTCAATGACAACTATGATACAGTGTATCACATCAATGACAACTATGATACGGTGTATCACAATCAATGACAACTATGATACGGTGTATCACATCAATGACAACTATGATACGGTGAATCACGATCAATGACAACTATGACACAGTGTATCACAGTCAATGACAACTATGACACAGTGTATCACGATCAATGACAACTATGATACAGTGTATCATGGTCAATGACAACTATGACACAGTGAATCACGGTCAATAACAACTATGATACAGAGTATCACGGTTAATGACAACTATAATACAGTGTATCACGGTCAATGACAACTATGATACGGTGTATCATGGTCAATGACAACTACGATACAGTGTATCACGGTCAATGACAACTACGATACGGTGTATCACGGTCAATGACAACTATGACACAGTGTACACGATCAATGACAAACAATGACACAGTATATCACTCAATGACAACTAGACACAGTGTATATGGTCAATGACAAACTAGGACACAGTGTATCACGGTCAATAACTATGACAGTATCATGGTCATGACAACTAGACACAGTGTATCACGATCAATGACAACAATGACACAGTGTATCACATCAATGACAACTATGACACAGTGTATCATGGTCAATGACAACTATGACACAGTGTATCACGGTCAATAACAACTATGATACAGAGTATCACGGTTAAGACAAACTATAACAGTGTACAGGTCAATGACAACTATGATACGGTGATCACGGTCAATGACAACTACGATACAGTGTATCACGGTCAATGACAACTACGATACGGTGTATCACGGTCAATGACAACTATGACACAGTGTATCACGATCAATGACAACTATGATACAGTGTATCACATCAATGACAACTATGATACAGTGTATCACGTCAATGACAACTATGATACAGTGTATCACGATCAATGACAACTATGATACAGTGTATCACATCAATGACAACAATGACACAGTGTATCACGATCAATGACAACTATGATACAGTGTATCACGATCAATGACAACTATGACACAGTGTATCACGGTCAATAACAACTATGATACAGTGTATCACAATCAATGACAACTATGACACAGTGTATCACGGTCAATAACAACTATGATACAGAGTATCACGGTCAATGACAACTATGATACAGTGTATCACGATCAATGACAACAATGACACAGTGTATCACATCAATGACAACTATGACACAGTGTATCACATCAATGACAACTATAATACAGTGTATCACGGTCAATGACACCTATGATACGGTGTATCACGGTCAATGACAACTACGATACAGTGTATCACGGTCAATGACAACTACGATACGGTGTATCACAGTCAATGACAACTACGATACAGTGTATCACATCACAGTCAATGACAACTACGATACAGTGTATCACGGTCAATGACTATGATACGGTGTATCACGGTCAATGACAATAACGGTCAATGACAACTACGATACAGTGTATCACGGTCAATGACAACTATGATACGGTGTATCACGGTCAAATGACAAACTATGATACATGTATCACGGTCAATGACAACTGACACAGTGTGCATGGTCATGACAAACTATGATACGGTGCATCACGGTCAATGAACTATGATACAGTGTATCACGGTCAATGACAACTATGATACAGTGTAGCATGGTCAATGACAACTATGATACGGTGTATCATGGTCATGACAACTATGATACATGTATCTGGTCAATGACAACTATGATACAGTGTATCACGGTCAATAACAACTATGATACAGAGTATCACGGTCAATGAACTATGATACAGTGTATCGGTCAATGACACTATGATCGGTGTATACGGTCAATGACAACTACGATACAGTGTATCACGGTCAATGACAACTACGATACAGTGTATCACGGTCAATGACAACTATGATACAGTGTATCATGGTCAATGACAACTATGATACGGTGTATCACATCAATGACAACTATCATACAGTGTATCATGATCAATGACAACTATGATACGGTGTATCACGATCAATGACAACAATGACAGTGTATCACGATCAATGACAACTATGACACAGTGTAGCACGGTCAATGACAACTATGACACAGTGTATCACGGTCAATAACAACTATGATACAGAGTATCACGGGTCAATGACAACTATGATACAGTGTATCACGGTCAATGACAACTATGATACAGTGTAGCATGGTCAATGACAACTATGATACAGTGTATCATGGTCAATGACAACTACGATACAGTGTATCACGGTCAATGACAACTATGATACGGTGTATCACGGTCAATGACAACTACGATACAGTGTATCATGGTCAATGACAACTATGATACAGTGTATCACGGTCAATGACAACTATGATACAGTGTATCACGGTCAATGACAACTCCGATACAGTGTATCACGTCATGACAAACTATGATACGGTGTATCACGGTCAATGCAACTACGATACAGTGTATCACGGTCAATGACAACAATGATACAGTGTATCACGTCAATGACAACTCCGATACAGTGTATCACGGTCAATGACAACTATGATACGGTGTATCACGGTCAATGACAACTACGATACAGTGTATCACGGTCAATGACAACTTTGATACAGTGTATCATGTCAATGACAACTATGATACATGTATCGTGGTTAATTAAAACTTCTATCGCCGACATTTCATTGGTTGAACTAGGTCATGTGCTGTTAATATAATGATGCTGTATTTACGGAAACGTTAACTAATAAATAGAATAATTGCCAGAGACCTTCCGTTGTCAAATTTATCAGACTCAGATCTGTAGCCGAGTTCACCAAAAGTGCTAAGTACACTTATCTACCTATTAAGTACACTTTGCGGTGAATTATGCAGAATTATTATACTGTATAATCTCAGCCATATTTTTGGTTAGAAAATATTTGATTTCATTTTTTTTTTAAATAAAAATATTCATTTATTTATGCTTAAAAGTTCAAAATTTCTCCCTCAAAGTATACTTTACTTTACTCAATAACTATACTTAGCAATAGTAGTGAAATCTGCTACTGAAACTGTATTATATTCATAGTTATGCATAAACTGAAAATTGCTCCCTCAAAGTATTTTTAATAGACGAGTATACTTAGCAACCATTGGTGAAATCCGCTACTCAAAATGTATTATATTCAAATTGAAGCATAAACTGAAAATTGCTCCCTCAAAGTATACTTTACTAGATAAGTACCGTATTTATCACGTAACTAGCCGTGCATTGACCGAATACAGCATGTCTGATAACATAATGCTGTATCAGGTCACTGACGCCAATACGCATATCACAGTCAATCCGGATTCAGGAACTACATACATGGAACTACTTTCAGTTCGGGTATTTCCGTAGAACATTTCCGTATATTGATCGCGATTTTCAGGGCGACGATTCGGAAGCGGGGTCAAAGGTCACTTTTACGCTGTAGTATTTACGATTTCATTCATTCATTCTCGTTCATTGAAAGAAAGTTATATTCTCTAATAAATAAATATTAAACACTGTTGTCTTGTTTTATTTTATAAAATATGTAATTGTGCAATGTTTTAACAATCTGACAAAGGAAAACAATATTTGTTTGCCTTTCTTTGTAAGTTTGTTGACACAAACAACACACGTCTGCTTCATCTGTCACTGACAATTGCAGTCAAAAAAGTATTTTGCCTTTCTGAAAAATGTCGGACAACGTCAATTTCAAACTGAAATGGGACTTTTTACTTGAGATGGAGAGAGAAGTTGACAACACTCTAAACAAACACTTCCTTGTTCAATTTCTGAATGAGGATGTGACGATCTCAAGAAGACTGCCTCTCCTCCACAGTATTCTAAGAATCAGACCCATGTCTAATGACAAAACATGCATGTGAACCAAATTGTGAAAAATCTATATTTTTGATGAAAAAAAATGTATATGAATATTTCTGCATGGAATCCTAAAAATGACAAGAATGTTTAACAAATTTAATAAAGAAATTAATTTTTAAAAAATGTTAGGTCGCGTTATGGCAAACAAATAGTTTTCATTTAGTGTGGCCTAAAAAAAATATTATTATAAAAACAACCTAATAGGGTGGATTTTCTTTAGACAAAGGTCTGAATTTCTTTGAAATACACCTATACCTCTATTTAGGATTGAAAGTGAAGGGACAAAAGCTATGACAGACAAAGCGTCTGCATCAATCGCTATGGATGAGTTTGATGATGATAATGATTGGTGTTTTGTCGTAGATTTACCTACGAATGGCGAAACGGCGCCCAGTGACACTGACAGTAACGCAGTCAATAATGTAGCAAATGAGGATCACGAGAATACTGGTAGTGAAGTCATTGATGAAGAGAATCTAACCGTTTTGGACGACACACTGAACACTGACACTACTAGTAACTGTGTAGACATGACCGCTGAAGAAGTTCGACAGTTCATTAGTGGGCAAGAAAACGAGAATACGCGCAGAAAGACATTGATGGACACAAAGCGTTCATCAGTTTCCACCAGGAGCTAGACACGCACTTAGCAAACTTCTTGTTGTCTGTCCGCCGAGGAGATGGGGGCGAGTACGAGCCGACAATCCTTCGCGGTATCGCTGGCAGTGTCGACAGGAAACTGAAAAGGTTGAGATACGAATGTTCGATTTTCAACACTAATGACAAGTTTCTGCTCACTAAAGATGCCCTGAAAGCAAAGAACAAGTACTTGAAACGACTCGGTAAGGGAAATCGTCCCAATGCTGCCCAGGCCTTGACGGACGATGAAATATCTGCTCCGTACGATCAGCACCTATTGGAAAGTTCGACGCCCGAGGCAATGTTAAATACATTGTGGCTGAACAACACCACCCACTTCGCAATGCGGGGTGTGAAGGAAAACTATGAACTAAGGTAAAATAATTTTTAACTTATTCATGAAATAATTTTCTCCTAAAAATAAAAATATTGAGATGAATAAACAAAAATCCATGGAATAAGCCAATTATATCATCATGATTATTTGCAGTACTGAAACTTGCTGTGGTTTATCACAGAAAATCAATTGAAATTGTCAAATTAAATACCGATACTTCATTCAAAGTCTTTGATAAACAGAATGGGCCCTGGTGTCATTTGACGGTCATAATAATTGGACGGAAATATGCATGATTATGATTGGTCAGCAGCTCAGAATGAATCAGGGTGACCAAAATTTCTTCAATGAAAATCCACAGATTTGTACGCTAAAAAATCAGATTTTGTATTTGATTAATCTTACTTCTTAGTTCTAACATATTTGTTTTCGACAATTTTGACGATCAGCCGAAAAAGAAAAAATCTCCAGATTTGCATTTGGTCAGCCTGATGAATCAGTCAAAATCATGGATATTGCCTTCCAAATATTAGAACCGTCAGTTGACACCAGGGCCAAAGAATGTAGCTACTAATAATGTTTTCCGGGTTTACGTGCTTGACATAGATTTGTGAAAAAAGCGCAATTTTCGGCAAATTTTCTTTCTAAAAGTAAAGAAAAAAACACTGTTCTCGCAAATTATCAAACCAATTTTGCATAATTTAATTTTGCAAACATCTGACGTGAAGCTCGTTTAACGTTATGGAAAATATTTGAAACATCATCATTAAAATGACTAACGCGAACGATCCTTGTAAACGGCTGAACACAAATATCAGACAAATATGTTGCAAATCGCAAACAGGGTAAATTTGCAAAAAAATCTGTCAGTGTCAATAATCAATTGCAGATGGGGTGATGTGCAGCTGCAAACCGCTTCAGACGGGGTACAATATCTGGAGCTGAACGAGTGCCAGACTAAAACTAGAACTGGGGCGAACTTATGTGATGTGAGAGCCGTGACGCCAAAAATGTTTGCTACCGGCGAAGAAAACTGCTCAGTTGAAATCTACAAGGAATACCCACTTAAACGACCCGAAAACTTCAGTCATGCTGATAGCACATTTTATCTAGCGACTTGCACTGTTCCCATCATTGATGGATGTCAGTGGTTCACGAAACAACGCGTTGGAACAAAAACACTAGGAGCATTATTAAAAACCATGGCGAAGAAAGGAAACCTGGATACCGGAAAAAGATTGACAAGCCATTCAGCAAGGAAGCATTTGCAGGCGCGGATACAGGGGGAGGGGGGTCCAGACCCCCCCTGCTCCCGGCAAATAAAAAAAAGAAGAAGAAATCTACAATACTCGACTAGTTGGATGACTTTTTTCGTGGCCTAGGTGTCAGAAAATCGCATCTGCGGCGATCTGGCATTTAAACATTTCCTGGGGGATGACCCCCAGACCCCCCGACTTTACGATGCGCATCGCGATTTGCGCTCGCGGAGGTCTAGACCCCCCCCCCACCCCCTGCAATTATTTCTGTATCCGCGCCTGATTTGATACAAAAGTTGCGGAGCAAAAACATGCCGGCCACAGACATAATGTCCATCAGTGGGCACAGAAATGTACAATCTATCATTAACTAGTGAGATAGAGGAATGCAACCAAAGGCGTTGTTCACAAATATTAAGTACAGTACGAGCACCTAAGATCGGGAGAACATCCGAATCGGGAATATCTCCGAAAGTTTGACGACATTTAACACGCGCGGTTTCACGCAAGCCAACCCGGAAGTTTTGTGCAGAAGCAACTCGTCTGTCAAGTGAAGAAAAATGTTCAGAATCGCTCTTGGGCATGTAAGTTTAATCCTAAAATGTTCAAAATACATGTACCTATAAAATTAAATTTTTCTACTAATCCCATTTCCCCCCATTCATGAAGATTGCTAATAAAGAAGAGAAATCGATCATCCATCAGCCAAACTGCGTCCCTGGTTTGTTTTGACATTTTGACAAGTCAAGGTCATGTAAATATAGACTGGTTCCCAAGTAATTGTACAGATCAAGCATCTGGAAGACACTGGGGGGGGGGGGGGTCTTATGTATAACTGACCACAATTAACAAAAATGGGACTATAATTGGTTAAATGATTTATTATTATCATTATTATTATTACTATTATTATATTTTTTTAACAAAACGAAAGTTCATAGTTATACATGTATGTAATGTCGCTATTAATAAATTAAATTATCTAGTTATTTTCTTTTCACTACTGAAATAAACCTGTGCGGAGGGCTAGTGAATTATTGCAATTGAATGTGCATATAAATTTTCAATCAAAGTCTGGTTATGAGCATAACAAATCTGAGATGTCAGTGATGTACTACTCATCTCTGTCATTTCAGAATTCACCAAATCCAGTGAGCAGAAGAAAAAAAACAATACTCACCAACAAGCCTCACCAACGCATATCTGGATGTCGTTGAAAAAAAGCTCTCAGTGCACAAGGCGGCTAAGCTGTATGGTGTTCCAGACCAAACGCTGCGTGACTGCACAACTGGCAGAATCAACGCAGACACCGCAACATACGGTCGGGGCCCACTCTTCGACTTGGAAGAAGAAGCAAGACTCGTCCAGCATATTCGAGATATAGCTGCAGTTGGGTATGGGTATACGCGGTCCGAAGTGGTTAATTTGGCATCAGAATATGCTGTTATGCTGGGAAAGAGAGATAAGGACAGTTCCCTTACAGCAAGATGGTTCTATGGATTGTTGAGCCGATGGCCAGAATTGAAAGTTCAGAGGGCTAAGTCGTTGTCAGAGCTGCGATATAAGGCTAGTTCGAGCAAGAATATAGCGAACTATTTTCATGAACTTGGGCGCATATTAGACAAATACAACTTGAAGGACAAGCCGCAAAACATTTACAATGTTGATGAAAAGGGCATTCAGCAAAACTTTAGACCAACCCATATTGTTTCATCCGCCGCGTTTGTGCCCTCTGTAGTTACGTCGGTTAGAGATCATCCACTACAAACTATACTTGGCTGTGGAAATGCGTTTGGCTACCAGATCCTGCCCTACTTTGTTTTTGCAGGCGCCAGAATGAGGGATGAATTGCGCAGGGTACAGTTTCGAAATCAGGCTGGTCAAACTCTACTGTATTCCTCGACTACCTACAAAATCATTTCATCAAGTACGCCAAGCCTAGTTCAGATGACACCATCCTCCTGTTGTACGATGGACACAGGTCACATATATCGCCATACCTTGTTGACTGGGCGGCAGACAATAACATTGTATTGTTTGTGCTTCCTCCGCACATATCTCATATACTTCAGCCAATGGATGTTGGTTGTTTCGGAGCTTTCGCAAAAATGTACAGTGATGAATGTCAAAAACATCAAAGAAGTACCGGCAGTGTCATTAACCGCTACAACATATGTTCGGTTACTTGCAAAGCTTACACAAAGGCCCTATCGACAGTAAATTTGCAATCTGCATTTCGTAAGTCTGGTATATTTCCATACGATCCATCATTTAGTTATAGATGTGTCCGTGTTTGCTGCGGAACAAACCAGAAATGACTTTCAGATGGATCAGTCAGCAGAGCCTCAGTCCACAGTAGAATGTACAGACCTCAGCCCTGCACCTGAATCTCCCCTGCACACGATAGACCATGCTGTAAATACAGCTTGCACAACTGACCACCCGCACACAACAGCTCCTGAAAAACCGAGTGACGATGTCCGACCTGAGGTGCCTGTCTCTACAACGTTATTCTTTAAAAGGGAACGGCCAGTATTCACACCTCCAATATTGAAGTCGCGTCGGTCTGTTAGCAAAGTCGTTAAGGCAATAACAGAGCCAGAGGTAACAAAGCAACTGAAAGAGTATTACGCTGAGACTCGCCCCAAATGAAAAAAAAAGCTAAATTCCAGCCCCCAATTAGGTGTAGCCAAAGTAGCCAGACATCGACATGTTCAACAACAAAGAAACAAATAAATCCCGGATGTAAAAGCCCTGTGGCTGGTCCATCTGGAGCTCAAATTCGTCCAGTGCTAGTCGACTCAGAGGAACCAGAATCTGTGGAAGACAGCGACCTGTGTTGCGTGTGCGGCAAATTTGCACCCGATGCGATGAGGCGTGATCCCAATTTACCTTTTGCTAAATGGGGAAAATGTGAATTTCACTCATGTACACATTGGGTCCATTTGAAGTATTGCTGCCCATTTCCAGTGTTGAGACGTCCTGACAGTTTCTTCTGCCCCTGCCATGGATTGCCATGGAAGGGGTCTGAAGAGTAATCCGAGTGGACATGAATTGTATATAGTGTAAATAGTGTAAATAGTGTAAATACAGAATTACAAGACAGCAGTTATAAGAGTTCCATGAACTGTGTTATCCACACATTATTTGTGTTACAATGTGTTAATATTAAATGAATATAAAATTAGCAAAAAAATCCACAAAAAAAGTATTCTTATATCAATTCACTAACTTAAAATTGAATAAGCGGATGAGTTAGTTAGCGCACGACATCGTATTGCGGACGAGTCGACTAGCACTGGAATTCACGATTCGGCTGTTACCAGTCTACAGGCAAGCGCCTCAGTGATCTGTTTGCAAAATGGCGGAAAAGTATTTCTAAGACTGCATGCAGACAGTTTAAACTTCAGAGACGATTAAAGGTAAGTTCAAACGTTATTGTTGTTTAAAGTTATTGTTTTTACATGCGTTATTTTTTAGCTACGGGTGTTTGAAGTCTTATATTCCCGATCTTAGGTTAACCTACTGTAACCATAGTAGGCCTACCTCTTCAATTTCAGGATCTGCAGCTGTCGCCAGCACCAGTGCCGTCCATTCTAGTATTGCAGAAAGCTCTACAATCCCTCATCCATCAATGTCCTCTCTATCTCACCCAGTGAAACCGTCCCTGGGCTAGTGTGAATGTCTCACCTTTACCCCACCCACTCATGCCCATGCAACTGCCAGTCGCTGTTCAGCCTCCGTCAGCGCAGTCCAGAGTCCGGGATGCCAGTAAACACAATGTCGGTATCCAACAAACAATGGCACACATTCCAATTGTCATTTTATGGTGCCAACCTCAACTTTAATACCATGAATGTTTATTGCAGCTCTGTCCAGCCGGATAATCATCGCTGTAAGCGAGAGAATTTTCCGCCATTTTCTTTTGAAAATTGACGGGCACCTGAAGGCGGATTAATATTCATTTTTCACAGTGTTAAAATCGTTTCATATTGTGAACTGAAAATATGTAATTAATTTTATTAATTTAATATGTACGTGATAAAAAAATGGACCGAAAGAGGTAATTTGACCAATAGTTGTTGTGTTACACATCTTCATAAAATTGTAGATGGGACTATTTTGTTCAGCGTATTTTGTTGTGTGGGTAGGTGGGTAGTTCGTCCAGGCGCTATGCGACATGAACAGCTGATGAAGTCTTACGGGTCTTCCGCGAAAAGAAACAACATCAGTTTGAGGGGGTGGATTTGATTCACAAGAGACAAACAAAACGAATAGTTACGTGATAAATAGAATACCAGGCTAGTGTCTTTTGATATCAAGTTTATCAGGCTCGGCGAGGAAACGCGAGGAATCACTCGGCAAGCCTCGTGATTCCTACGCGTTTCCTCACCTCGCCTGATAAAGTTGATATCAAAAGACACTAGCCTGGTATTCTCTATATTGGTGACTTCGACTATTGGTGAACTCCGCTACTGGAAATACTGAAACTGTTACCTGTTTCCTAGCCATGCCTGATACACCTGTTATTCTCCTATGTATATATGTGTGGCTGTGAAATGGGGCTTATCACGATTTTTCATGATACACATTTACAGAAACTGATATATGTGAATATAATTCATTTGCTATGAACATTTTGTCAACTTTCCACGTCATTTACAGAAAATATTGTGCATTTTGTGCATATTTTTCAGGAGATATCGTACATTTTCGCAGGGCGAGTCTCAATGGTGGCTGTTACAGAGGAGATTGTAGAAAGGTGGTCATTGTAGGAGGTTAAACATATAGGCAAGGCTCCAGATAAGTTTTGTAAAGAGTACTACATGTATACCCCCAGATTTCAACTTCAATGCGTAGTTTAAGTTTACAAATGTATTATTCAATTTCTTCCTTAGAGGAAAAATATGATAAAAAATAAAACAAATTATACTGTTTGCTTTTTGCAGCTCATTTAAGTAATTTTCAACTTTATTGCAGTATTTTCACATCTCAATTTGAAAAAAATGTGTATTTTCACATTGCTGTGAGTATTTTGTTCTCCCACGTTTGATAATCAAAGTGTATTCTGCTAACATAAGTGAGTAAAATATGCCAATACGCACCTTATCTGGAGCTCTGTATAGGTATTTATCAAATTGACATGAAATGCCGACTGTTACAGAGAAATTCATTCATGGAGGTTTCACTGTATTACCTTTGAGTCACTGAGAGAGCCAACTTCAACTCTGACCCGTATTCCTGGCCCACGGGTGGGACCCACATCTGAATAGCCAAACACGGAATACCCATATATGGGCATAAACATCGTAAATAATTTCCTGCAATTTTTCTCATATTCATCAAAAGAATATGTTGTTACCACTCTGACAGTTGAACCGTCTCGACGAACGGTTCGATGAGACGGTTCAACTGAATGGTAACAACATACACTATGGTTGAGAAGTAAGAACAATGTGATCACCTACGAATGTTTCACCCACAAAGTTCAAGGTCAACAAGGTCAAGGTCACAATGTGAGGAAGTTATTTATGAAGTTTGGTAATGATCCTTGGTAATGATCTGAGTAACGGATCAGGAGATATTCAACATTTGTATGTACATCTAAAAGTGTTGACACAAAGGTCAAGGTCACCAAGGTGAAGGTCAATGTCACCCAATTAATGCTGTGTGGATAGCCAGGAATGTGAGGAAGCTATTGATGAACTTTGATGAACGGATCAGGAAATATTCAACATTTGGACGTACGTCCATAATTTTTGACAAGATGGCAAGATCACCAAGGTGAAAAGTGAAAGTGAATGGGTTTAACGTCTCAGCAACAGCTAAGATCATATAGAGACGGGACCACAGTTTAAAGTCTCATCCGACAGACCAGTGGGATGGAAATACTATGAAACTATTTTAGATACCCAAGGCAAGGTTTGAACCCACAACCTCCGGATTGGAAGTCATGTGTTCTAACCCCTAGGCCACAACCCATCCCATTCACCTACTGTCTGTTCCACGTTTTGCTGCCGATGATTTTTTGGCCATTAAACACATTAAATCTTAAAAATAGTTAAATATAAGTACTTTTTCATCAATAACAAAAAAGACACCCTCCCCAAAATAATTTGTTTGATGAAATTCCGTTGAATATTGCTGCGAAAAAACTATTTTCCTATGGGAATTTAACATGGGGGCTGAAAATAGATTTTTTTAAATAATTTTTGTCGACCGATTTTCAAGATCTAACTTTTGTTTTCTTAGTTACATCATATCCAAGCTACCTAGCCAGGTTTCGGAGTCAATTTCCATTTATTTTTTACTCCTCCCCCAGAGCTTCCACCTCTTTTCTCCCCATGTTAAATTCCCAAATCAATATTTGATAGAATTTTGGGAGGGTGACTTTTTTGTTATTGATGACAAAGTACTCACATTTAAATATTTTTAAGATTTAATGTGTTTAATAGCCAAAAGTTTGTCGGCACAAAAACGTGGAACAGACAGTAGGTGAAGGTCACCATAATGACACTAGGTGAATAGCCACCAATGTGAGGAATGTTTGGTAATGAGTAACAGAGCATAAAGAGATTTTCAACATTTGAACGTACATACAAAATTGTTGATGCCTACACAGTCTATGTCGGAATTTAGTCCGCTATCTCACTTTCCACTAATGTGGGGAGACAAAATTTATACTTTCCCACGTAATTATTTTGTTATCATCAGCTTGAACCATCTTGATGAACCAGTTCAAATGAGTGATAACATATTTATGTAGAGGAATACTAGTAAAGGACTACAGATTGTGTTTGTGAAACATGGTTATGCCCCCTGGTTTGCGGGACCATAAACAAAAGTTATCAGAAAACAATGAAGTGAACTTGTAAAAGTTAAAACTTATTCCCACATTGTTCACAACTATTATCAAAACTGGATGTCTTGGAATCCATATTTGAGAACCCATGCACGTTTGATAGACTGACATCCTTACCTGCAGACAAATCTTTAGTGAGTTGAGCGACAGCTGTCTCGCACCACCCACTGGCTTTCGTAAAGATTTCTGACTCAGCCGTCTGGATTACTGCGAACCTGGGTAGGTCATTCTTAGTCACTGACAGAAAATACCTCCCAATACCGGCCACCAAACATTTGGTTAAATCTTCTGCTCGCCAGTCACGTGTAAGCGGGAATGCTACACAGTCCTCATTGTCTTTCCCCGCCAATATTAGAATACTATGGAACACCTCAACTGCTTCCCCATGCTTCTCGTCTGTCCACAGTGGTATGGTGGCATCGATCTTGGTGACACCAGTTCTTTGCCAAGTTTTCAAACCTGTAAAAAATGGAAAGGACTTAACCCTTTCAACACTACATCCCTCTATGGCGGTGTTTTCAAACAGTGTAGATTCAGATGAGTCATCTAAGTAGTTTTCAAATAAATTAAATGGACTAGTCTGAATATCATTTTGTGACCATTCCAATCATTTAGGGGTGAAAAGGTTAATTACAGTTGTGCACAATGAAAAAAAAACAGGTGATTGACTTATCATCCTATCACCATGAGATAATTCTAATTGTGAGAACATATTTTCATGTTCGTTTTTACATTGTATATCATGTACATGTATATGGACTAAAACAGTATAGAACTAGATTTGTCAGTAAGCGGGGGGGCTTACGGAATACACCCCCCCAGCGTCAGCCCTGACCTAGAATGAATTCCAGCTCGCATATATCATTTTCAGATAAAAGACTATGTTCAGCACAGTATGGAGAGTGTGATGGTGGTTCCAGTTGAAAAAAGCAAACTAGACATTCTAAGTCCGTGACCTTGACCCCTGGCATAAATGGGGGTCGTAGGTTTGTTGCAGAATGATGTATGAGTGTCAGAGAAGGGCTGGGTAAAATATCACTGCATTCCGCAAAGGGAAAGAGAAGTTGTAAGGAAATTTACATTTGTTAAGTTTTATTTTTTTTTCTAAGTTTATAAGTCCGTGACCTTGAGCCCTGGCATAAATGGGGGTCGTAGGTTTGTTGCAGAATGATGTATGAGTGTCAGAGAAGGGGTGGGTAAAATATGAAAGATTTCCGCAAAGGGAAAGAGAAGTTAAAAGGAAATTTACAATTGTTAAGTTTTCGTTTTTTTCTAAGTTTCTAAGTCCGTGACCTTGACCCCTGGCATAAATGGGGCTCGTAGGTTTGTTGCAGAATGATGTATGAGTGTCAGAGAAGGGGCGGGTAAAATATGAAAGATTTCCGCAAAGGGAAAGAGAAGTTAAAAGGAAATTTACAATTGTTAAGTTTTGTGACGGACGGAAACACGGAAACACGGACGGACGGGCAGACGGGCGGACGGACGGACAAGCTGACTCCAGTATACCCCCCCACAACTTCGTTGCGGGGGGGGGGGGGGGTATAATTACCATAATAACCCAAAGTAATTGCCTAATTGGACACCATTTGTTTTGGGAAACCGCTCCCAAAACAAATTATATCCAAATACCTTGATATTGTGATAAACCAGTAAAACCATACAAACCCTAAATATTGTGACACACTTCATACACCGGTAGTTATATGTGTTTCCACCCAGAATAAATTGTGTCCAAATATTTAGAGTTATTACAATATAGCAGTGATATTGGTACTGAAGGTAATAATGTTCACCGAACAGCTGCCGTATATTATATGCAATCACACATACATCTAATGTCATTTAATTTATAAACACAATTAAAGTAAATGTTTTCTTGAGAAATTTTCTCTTAAAGTCACTGGGTCTCAGATACATAATAGAGGCCCAAATGGTCCTGTATCGCTCACCTGCAATTAACATCCCCATTATAAAGTAAATTAGAGAAAGTTAGCATGGCTCACGTTGACCCCGGCCACCGCCTGGACAGACAAATTTTAACAAACAAACCTTAACGCCAAAATTTTAAAAACTTTAACGCAAATTTACCTTGACCTTGGACATGAAGGCCGCATGGGTGTGGTACGGAATGAAAATATGGATGATGATAAGGAAGTATATGAAGTTTGAAGTCAATCCGACTAACCATTGCAGAGATAATTGGTACCTGAAAACTTTAACGCAAATCTACGGATGCAAATTTCTAAGTAATTTGACCTTGACCTTGGACATGAAGGCCACATGAATGTAAAATGGAATTAAAATATGGATGATGATAGGAAGTATATGAAATTAGAACAGTGACAATACTTAATTGGCATCAGGTACTTAAACAGTGTTGTGTTTTCAACTACATGTACAATTTGGTGTATTAGTTTCAATAATGTTTAATTAGAAGAATGAAAACAGCACATGTAGTGGTTAATGTAGAACTGATTACATCAGTGACTGCATTACATATCGTTACCATGTATTGTATTTATTTACCAATCCAACTCACGACCAAGGGTTTATTTAAATTATTGTCACATGTGAAGACATATGCGGGATGCTTAATGTGGGTGAAAACTATGCATGTTTGCAATAAGCATACCCATGCCATTCATCATACCATACTACATACTGCCTTGGCCAATGCTCATCATGCTCACTTAATTGTCAGAAGTGTGCTCGTTAACGATAATAACATTGTATTCCTTGTCAACATTCAATCCATTTTGGACACACTTTGAAACAGTTCTTCAACAGTTTTTCAATACTCAAACTGATTGAAATACATCCGTATTTCTCTTTGAAAATAGGCAGAATATCACACTCTATATATAACAATGTTAGTGTTGTTCAATTACTGAAAACTGCATCAATATTATTGAACATCTGATCATTTTGGCGGCCATTTTGAATATATATTATAGCATTATATACCTGGATATGTATATGTTATCAAATGATTTGATTTGTATACCTCAAACTGGTATGTATACATGTAATAGGTGCATGAAATGCTGTTTATAACAACTCATACAGTAAAGAATAGAATAAAACAAGAACATTTTGGCGGCCATTTTGACTGTTCTGACAATTGTGGAAGGCTATTGCATGACTATCTCCTGTATTTTCCATTTATTTGTGAGGAAAAGCAATGTATGTGTGTTTCAACTTTATGAATGTCTGTATGTGTTCGTAACAACACACGACTCGCAGAAATATATTGTAAAACAGCCTATTTTGGCAGCCATTTTGAAATGTATTGCCATTTATGGATGTAATTAAATGTAAAATGTATTCTAAATCATTTTACATTCAAATTGTGACTTAATTATAGCAATTTACCCGGTTAATAGTAATCAGACTGAAAGTTAACAGTCCTTAATAAAACAATATAATACTGTTCGGCGGCCATCTTGTAAAATGGCCGCCATTTGTTCATCCAGCGGCTTTTTGAGCGCGGACAAGCAGGATTGAGAGACAATAGACTACAGAATCCGAAAAGCATAATCACCAAAAATCCCACATGATGGGGGGGGGGGGGGGGGGTGAGGGGGGTTATTGCTGGCTCAAGGTCTAAAACATTCATGTTACAAAACGGAGACGTGAAATTGGGACTTACAAGTTTTTGGAAACTTAAACCAATCCAAGTCCGTAGAGTTTCAGAGACCAGCCGATGATCATGCCTCTGCCAAATATGTTGCAATGTTACATTGAAGGCAGATGCTCTAACCAGTCTAATAAAGAAAGTTAAATGGATACGTCTCAGTCAGCCTCAGCGGTTAGAAGTCAAGTAGCTAAGAGAAATATGTCGCTCAGGTACATGTACTATAGAAAACCCCATACCAAAACAGTATCGTATCAAAATAATACAATATAATCATGATAGTACATGTTCTTTTGAAGTAATTAATGTATATGACTGACGCACCAATTGGTGTTGTTGACCGATATAGCCAAAGATAAAAACGTACCTGAGGGCCAAACCAGGCAAATCTGATTCCTATTAAGAAGGAACCCCTACCGTTAATTTAAGCCGTCTCGTTCGCCCGACCACCACCCACGTAGCCCGATGTATCTGTGACAATTTAGTGTACAACAGGAAACGAGGCAAAGCCACGAAGGCCAGGTTTTTTCCAAGCATGGACACTTGGATAACATAATTATACCCACTTTTTGTAGACTAGATGGCCGTGGCCTGCATGTCGTGCCTTGGGGCGAGGCATGGACACTAAAAAAATAGACATAGTAGATGGAAAAACTTTAATGAAAAAACTTTAACCGGACACATGGACGTACGGACGGACGGATGCGAAAATGCCGACGATATTGCGCTTTCCGCAAGCAGGTGCGACAATGATGATAAACACCCATGTGAAGTATCAAGGTAATGGGTGAAGCAGTTGCAGAAATATAGTACACGAAAAAACTTTAACAAATAAATTCAAAGTAATTTGACCTTGACATTGCGCACAGGGGCCGCACGGTTGGGGGTTAGAATGAAAATATGGATGAAGATAAACACCCATGTGAAGTTTCAAGGTAATGGGCAAAGCAGTTGCAGAGATATAGTATAACGAAAAAGTTTTAACCATTTAACCAGACGTACGTTAAAAAGTTAACGTTGAAAATGGCTAAGTCAATTACGTAGAAATAATAGGTGAAAGTAAAAAAATGGTCACATGTTGGATAGTTGTATGTGGTAGGCACCCCTTGGTTATGAAGCTGTGAAAGTTTGGTGGTCCTAGGTGGTACAGTACCAAAGAAATGGACTTAAACACGAAAACTTAACATTGAAAACGCGAAAACTTAACATTGAAAATGGCTAAGTCGACTGCGCGGAAAAAATGGGTCAAGTTAAAAAAAAAGTAACATGTTGGATAGTGATATGTGGTAGGCACCCCTTGGTTATGAAGCTGTGAAAGTTTGGTGGTCCTAGGTGGTACAGTACCAAAAAAATAGACTTAAACACAAAAACTTAACATTGAAAACGCGAAAACTTAACATTGAAAATGGCTAAGTCGACTGCGCGGAAAAAAATGGGTCAAGTTAAAAAAAAAAGTCGGAAGCCTTGCGGATGGGTTCAAGGTTAAAAAAAAAGTAACATGTTGATAGTGAAAGGTAGTGGGCACCCCTTGATTATGAAGC
>CM055272.1:65726203-65787577 GCA_029237695.1 Conchocele bisecta | reverse complement strand
GTAGAAGAATATAATATACACAGCAGAGTAATACAGGTTCAAGCAAAGACCATGATCTGACGGAACCAGCCGCGTTTTGTTTTATAATCAGTGTGGGGATCGGAACAGATTGTACATTGGCTTGTCAATACATAATGTTACCAACAACTTTAACATTTAACCCTTTCAGCCCTAAATAACTGGAATGGATTATATATAATATGTTAATTTTCGGTCAATTCCATTCAACACAAAATACTTTTCAAATAATCTATTTATAATTTTTATTTTCTTTTAACAAATATGAAAATTACTTGTAAAGAGTGCAGATCCTGATGAGCCGGCTCGTCTGGATTTACACTGTTTAAAAACACCTATATAACGGCTGTAGTGTTGAAAGGGTTAATACACGATTTAAACATGTAGATGCACAGTAGGATTGAACTTCACTTTTTACAGAGTGGGGCTGGTTCAGTTGGATCATGGGTAATATGAATGATCATATAATCAATTACATATGTATTACATATGCTAAATCAAACTTTGGCTATTGCAGCGCTGGAGAGTGACATTGTCATCTGCGGGTTTATTATAAGTATTACTGTCTTTTTTTTAATAACACATGCAAGTTTTTATTGAAAATTCAGGTCTCTCATTAATGACGATTCTAATGTACCACTCAACCATGAAGTCTTAACAGAACAGTGATTTCTACCCAGTACTGCAAGAGCAAAAGAGGGTGAATATCTGTAATAGTATATTTTGTATTTGTATCTGACTATTACATGTATATTATGTACGGTTCGTGGGGGATGGCCCCGACCCACCACAAACCTATTACGGGGAAAATATATATTTTCAAACCTAAACAAAAATTTAAAAAATAAAAAAAATAAATAAAAAAAAAATAAAAAAAAATTGAAATTTGACCTTGATCTTGAGCATGGGAGGGGCATGTGTGGGGCTGTGAATAAAAATATGAATAGTGAGAAACATGTATATGAAGTTTCAAGCCAATTGGCCATACGGTAAACAAGTTATAGCAATTTAAAATTTACCAATGGAAATTTAAGTTATTTGACATTGAGCAGGGAGGGAGCCTGGTTGGGGGCATGAAAAATGTGGATGATACTAACCATGCATACAAAGTTATAGCATAATGGAAAGCATGACGTATGGACGGATGGACGGATGGACGGACCGACAGGTGCTAACAAAAATGTACACCAATACACATGTTGTATAACATTTTGCGTCAAAGTAACAATATGGTGGACATTAAATCAAAATGAATTTCAACTGTTCTGCAGTTAAATGTATAAATGTATGGACGCTTGCCACGTTCACAGATGTGGCTTCTGGCGGCCAGTGAAAATGTTCAGAATTATGTAAATAATTGCGGCTGTGATTGGAGAAATGGGGCGTATGGGCTTTGCATCCAGTGTAGAGCTAGATCAGTCTGTGCATGCGCAGTCTGATCAGGATCTCACTGTTCGCCATTCCATCAATGAAACACCCATTATGCTTCTAACAAGCAATATAATTAAAAACGCTATCTGGCTACAGGAGTGTGCTATTTGATCAGGAGCTACACTGGTCACAAATCACGTAAGCCGTCTTTCTCCAGTCACAGCCACAATTTTTAGAGTTGGAAAAATTTTGTTACATACCGCCGGTGTTAGATTGCCCAATGGATGTCACCACAAACATCGACTCTGACTGACTAATATCCTGCTTGTAAAGCACCAACTTATGTTCTGTCGGGAACCTCCATGTAACTCTGTCCTCCTTCATATCCATTGAAATGTGGGCTTTAGACATTATTTGAGCATCTGGTGATCCGCCACTTTCCTTGAAGATAAGCACTGAACACTCATCTTGTACTTTTGAAACAAATTCCAGACCATCTTTTGATCCAAAGTATGACAAACAAGTTGCACTGCTTGCAGGCAGATACACATTGGCCAATTCTTGACCTTTGACCTTTTCTTGACCTTCGACCTTTTCTTAATCTTGTTTGTTGTGTTTCGGACCAGTCATATTCTCTGTCTGCTTCGGCCTCGCGCCACCCTGATTATCCAAGTCTGCTGTAGAAAATAGTAGTTTGTTATATGTGGCTGTGACTGGAGAAATGGGGCTTATGGAACTTATGACCAGTGTAGCTCCTGATCAAAAAGCACAATCATGAAGCATGATAATGATCTATATTGCATGTTAGATGCATGACGGGTGTTTCACTGATGGACTGGCGAACAGTGCGGATCCTGATCAAACTGTGTGGTTGCACAGGCTGATCTGGATCTACACTAGTTTCAAAATTCATAAGCCCAATTTCTCCAGTCATACCCACATATCATTATAACACTTTCTGAGCACATTCTCATTCACATTCAGAATATACCTCTAAATCAAACATTTTGATTGGCTGAGCACAAGCAGTGCTTGGTCTCAAACAATTAAAATGCACGATTTTGAACATGAGATTTTAGTAAATGCTCAGGAAGTACTACAGGTAATTACTGACCTTAGGTGTGGTGTGTGTGCAAAACAAAGCACCAGCCCTTGCCACACACTGTGGCCAAATATGATTAAAATCGGTGAAGTGGTTAAGCAGTTATTGAGAAAACACTTTAACACATTTGCCTTACAAACAATGAATATAAGTCCCCAATGAAATTGACATTGAGTTTTCAGATGTGAGGTGTATGTGAAAAAAGCACGCATTTTGGCCCAATACTATTAAAATTGTTGATGTGGTTCACACGTTATTCAGAAATTAAAGGTGTAACAATCCTTCCAGTCCTATCTACACTGAGGGGATGATTGTGCGTGATGCGTGAAGGGAGAAATGGAGCTCATGGGTTTTGTGACCAGTGTAGATTCAGATCAGCCTGTACATCCACACAGTCTGATCAGAATCTGCCCTGTTCGACATTACATTAATGAAACACCCGCCATGCTTCTATATAGTGTATAATGTTATGTCGTTATTTTAGGTTTTGTGAATTTGTTTGCTACATTGTTTGAACCAAGGTTTTTATCATCTATAGACCACATACAACAAAACTGGGGTCGGTTCCATTTTTGTCTATAAGAAATTCAAAATGGCCGCCATAGAACTTGAAATTGTGAGGTCAAATGAATTATGTGTGTTTTTGCAGCAGAAAACACAATATTATGGACAAGAAACATTGGAATAATGAGTTCAATACATTTTGTGATACCAGCAATTTTGGTTTTCAAAATGACCGCCATTTCAAAATTGGAAATCCAGTATTTATTTTACATTTTTGAATGTCGTGGTAAGATTTTGTATTTTCCTTCTGGTTATACTCGTATTTCTTTGTGAACACAGTCTGCTGAGATTATTGCTAACTGGTAGTGTACTACGAGTAATATTTATCTTCAAAATGGCCACCAAAACTAAGTGTGTTATGTACATCGTCACATCAAAGATTTGTTACATATTCTAGTATTTCTGTGGCTGTAGTTATGTTCTCTCAAATGATATTCTGATTGGAACGTGTGTGTCTGCTTGAAACATATTTATACACAACATATAACAAAACTGAAGTTTGTTCCATTTTATAAGAGCTGCATGGCCGCCATTTTGAATTTCAAAATGGCCTCCATTGAAAATAATTGATATTTAACGTCAACGTTATATGTGGTGTTTTTTTATTATTATTTATTATGAATAAGAAATATTGATATAATTATTTCAGGATATTTTAAAATGGCGGCCATATTATTTTTAAAATGGCCGTCATTTATTTAAACTTAACAGTTTAATATGTATTATACATGTTTAATGCAGTGATGATAGTTTGCATGCTTTTTTCTGCTTATACTCATAATACAATGAACACAAACTGTTGAGATTATTGCTAACTAGTAGTGTGGTACAAGACACCATTATCTTCAAAATGGCCACTGGAAATAAGTGTGTCACATACATTGCAGTGTGCTGTCTTTATGGAGTCGAACTTGGTCGCCAATGTTTAGTTTTTTTAATTTTAAAGCTACTATGCTTTTATCATAACTGTGTTTCACAATGATTACTGTTCGCTCAGCTAACCCACTGGACATTGGCTACATAGAGCACGTGACATTAAGGAAATCCCATTCGTTTGCAGAATCAGCAAATTCCTGGTAGGCAAATTGCAGACTTAATCTGACATATACGTACTTGGTACACGTACACTATGCTTACTGTAAATCCCTTTCAATTGTCCAATGGTTATTTTGGATTTCATGCTGTGTTACTGTTATTGTTAACAGTTACCAGAAATTCCTTTTCATTCCATGTGTAAATGTTTGTAGCAACAGTGGCCTGGTACATAGTGTGATATCAGAGTTTCTTTGGCATTTCAGTGTCTATCGTCAGAACATGTTCCTACCATTTTTCCAGAATATAATATCTTGCGCTTGTCTAAGACATGTCTGAATGTCGAGATGGCCATTGTGCACGGCTTGTAGCATTTTGGACTCGAGAGGAGTCAAAATTATGTGTTTAGATCCTTTCAGTTTATCTCTGTAATCCCATAACGCCACTATTTTCTGCGAACATTGCGTTCTGAAATTGAGTTATCCCTTTAGACTCTTTTTTCTACCAGAATCAATTGTGTATCTTACTCAGTCACGTTTGCAATTTATTGCAACTCGTGATCACGGACAGATCAGTTCGCGATCACTACATGTACCTGTGAATGCATACCCTTAATAAAGTTATAAGATATGCCTGTTACTGACTCATGGGATAGCGTATCAGTAGCTAGTATGTTTTTTGCCAGAAACGTGTTTCATTGACAGGCCATATTGCTTCAGCAGCAGCAAAATATCCTGCAAACTGGGACGACATGAATATAGTATTTATTTCATGGATATGAGAGGCAAGTGATCTTACTCCACTTAAACAGTCAGTCCGTACGCATAACTAAACCGTTTCCGGCCTCATTATTCATGTTCAATCGGAGCATATTAGTTGTCAGCTAGAATCAATGCTATGGAAGCATGAGCCATATATTGCCTTGCCTTTGTGGCACACCATAATGCAGGGTGGCTGGCTTTGTCAAGTCATAATATGACAATTTCAACAACAGTGAAACGCAATTTGAACCATCAAGGCACTGCTCACTTTTATTTTATATATTTACACAGGAGTTGTGATCTCTTAAGACTACATTGTATATGAAAATCGTAAATAATGATAATAACCATGGAACATCAACGTGGCCATTTTTCTACATTTTCCTGCATACAATTCTGTATTATGTATAGAGTGTATTGAACCTCACCAAAAATGCTTTGGCAATCAATCTGACATTTTGCACACGTCGTCTGCACATACTGAACATGTGAACATGGCCTTTTAATGCCGACAAAAGTCATTTAATCACACAAATACTGTCTACACGTTCCTGCAGCGACATGCATATGCTGAAAACTGGTGAAACAGTGAAACTGGGTAGTAATGGATCAAGCTTTGCAAGCAAACGGTGTCTGTGACCTCAAAACACCCGCACTATTTAATTATACCGGACTATTTTTGCATACACCCTGGGCGATTTCGCACCATTTGGTATCCTCTAACCTCACACCGCAGCTGTGTAACTCCACCATGTGACTGTCCACAATCTGCCTTAAATTGAGCTACTACAGAACTATGGAGAATTTTAATAGATAATGAATTAAAAGCACAAAAGTCCATAAAAACACATAACATTACCCTACATAGTGTTATAGCTAACCATTCTACATATAGACTCATCACTCAAACTATACCAACATGTATGCCACTCTGGAATGGTCGACAGACAAAAGGGTACTGGCTTGGAATGGTCAGTCAAGAAATTTGCTAGCTACAAGAAACATACACTTCCAACTTCAAATTCTACAAAAAAACATATCTCACATAGGGCCTAGGCTCACCTTATAGGTTAGCCACCTCCAAATGATTTTACTATATAATTTAACCGATTGCCATCCAATAAGGCCAGTCTCTCCTACTTTCACTAATCGTATGGATGCTGTGGGACCCACTTGTACATGACCTTCAGCCAGTCTGTACTGGTTCTGCATGAACTAAACAATAGGTTCACTTACTCCTAAGAAAGAAAAATCCAACCTTGTCATATCCTCCAATATTGTTTACATTTTTTGGCCACGGAAACTCTGTTTACATCACGTGACCAACAGGTTCAGTGTTTTCTTTTAAATGCTACAAATATGATGAAAACTGGTGTTAAAAGCACCCCAAAATGTTCCTCAAGTGAAACTGGGTAGTAATGGATCAAGATTTGCAAGAAAACGGTGGCTGTGACCTCAAAACATCCGCACTATTTGTTTATACCAGACTATTTTTGCATACACCCTGGGCGATTTCGCACCATTTGGTATCCTCTAACCTATAAGTGTACCAGGCTCACTACAAATCATTCTACAATATTCACTATTCAAAACTAGGTTCTATTCCTTGATACAGTACCAAGTTTGGAGCAAATATCTCAAATGGTTGTCACAGAGCAGCTGTGTAACTCCACCATGTGACTGTCCACATTCTGCCTTAAATTGAGCTACTACATAATTATGGAGAATTTTAATAGATAATGAATTAAAAGCACAAAAGTCCATAAAATCACATAACATTACCCTAAATAGTGGTATAGCTAACCATTCTACATATAAAGACTCATCACTCAAACTATACCAACATGTATGCCCCTCTGGAATGGTCGACAGACAAAAGGGTACTGGCTTGGAACGGTCAGTCAAGAAATTTGCTTTATGACACAGGAGGAAAGAAAAAACAATGTTTTCTGAGTACTAGTGTATTGGTACTATACCGATATGCAAAAACAATACACTTACGCCTAATTTTGGCAAATTTTGGAACAGCGTCGCGATGTTGCGCCATTTTCCCGAATTTCTTAATTGTCCATCAGGAAGCCAATATCAACGAATTTTTTTTTAAAAACACACTATAATGACTGTTTTGGGTGTATATTACTTCACATTCCAAGCCCATGCAATCACCTACAGGTACTTTACATACACTGGGTTATTATAATTGACAAATAAAGCTGAGAAATCAAGATTTTACAAGATTTTGAAGCCGATAACTGTCCGTCTGCGATACGAAAAGAACAAATGTGTTACATCGCGGAGTTCGCTCGATTACTATTGTCGCAGTAACTTTAAATTATGTTCCCAGAGACATAGCTACAAGAAACATACACTTCAAACTTCTACAAAAAAAAAAAAACATATCTCACATAGGGCCTAGGCTCACCTTATAGGTTAGCCACCTCCAAATAGTTTTACTATATAATTTAACCGATTGCCATCCAATAAGGCCAGTCTCTCCTACTTTCACTATTCGTATGGATGCTGTGGGACCCGGCCCACTTGTACATGACCTTCAGCCAGTCTGTACTGGTTCTGCATGAACTAAACAATAGGTTCACTTACTCCTAAGAAAGAAAAATCCAACCTTGTCATATCCTCCAATATTGTTTACATTTTTTGGCCACGGAAACTCTGTTTACATCACGTGACCAACAGGTTCAGTGTTTTCTTTTAAATGCTACAAATATGCTGAAAACTGGTGTTAAAAGCACCCCAAAATGTTCCTCAAGTGAAACTGGGTAGAAATGGATCAAGATTTGCAAGAAAACGTTGGCTGTGACCTCAAAATATCCGCATTATTTGTTTATACCGGACTATTTTTGCATACACCCTGGGCGATTTCGCACCATTTGGTATCCTCTAACCTATAGATGTACCAGTCTCGTTACAAATCATTCTACAATATTCACTATTCAAAACTAGGTTCTATTCCTTGATACAGTACCAAGTTTGGAGCAAATATCTCAAATGGTTGTCACAGAGCAGCTGTGTAACTCCACCATGTGACTGTCCACATTCTGCCTTAAATTGAGCTACTACATAACTATGTAGAATTTTAATAGATAATGAATTAAAAGCACAAAAGTCCATAAAATCACATAACATTACCCTAAATAGTGGTATAGCTAACCATTCTACATATAAAGACTCATCACTCAAACTACACCAACATGTATGCCACTCTGGAATGGTCGACAGACAAAAGGGTACTGGCTTGGAACGGCCAGTCAAGAAATTTGCTTTATGACACAGGAGGAAAGGAAAAACAATGTTTTCTGAGTACTAGTGTATTGGTACCATACCGATATGCGAAAACAATACACTTACGCCTAATTTTGGCAAATTTTGGAACAGCGTCGCGATGTCGCGCCACTTTCCCGAATTTCTTAATTGTCCATCAGGAAGCCAATATCAATGAATTTTTTTTTTTTTTTAAAAACACACTATAATGACTGTTTTGGGTGTATATTACTTCACATTCCAAGCCCATGCAATCACCTACAGGTACTTTACATACACTGGGTTATTATATTTGACAAATAAAGCTGAGAAATCAAGATTTTACAAGATTTTGAAGCCGATAACTGTCCGTCTGCGATACGAAAAGAACAAATGTGTTACATCGCGGAGTTCGCTCGATTACTCTTGTCGCAGTAACTTTAAATTATGTTCCCAGAGACATAGCTACAAGAAACATACACTTCCAACTTCAAATTCTACAAAAAAACATCTCACATAGGGCCTACTGTCTGTTTCACTAAAGCTGCCCAAATTTTACGGCTATATAAACAATACAAAAACAATTTTTTTTTTGATAATACAAATGTATTAAATTAAAGGAAAATTTAAGAAAGAGCCTTCTTTTTATTTCGTGAAATTTGGTCAAATATTGATTTTATTGCGAAAACAAAATTTCCCCATGTTAAATCCCCATAGACATCTTCACGGAGTAAAGATGTCTATGGGGATTTAACATGGGGAAATATTTTGGATTTTCAGAAATACTGGACCGATTTTTAAAATTTAACTTTTGTTTTCTTAGATCATTTCCAAGCTATCTAGCTAGGTTTTGAAGTCAATTTCCAAAATTTTTCGTTTTTTGACTCCTCCCACAACTCCTCTACCTTTTTCCCCCGGGCCATGTTAAATTCCCATAGACAAATCAATTTTTTGTAATAAAATCAATATTTGACCAAATTTCACAAAAAAAAAAGAAGGCTCATTCTTAAATTTTCCTTTTAATTTAATACTATCGAAAAAAATATTGTTTTTGCATTGTCTATATAGCTGTAAAATTTGGGCAGCTTTCGCGAAACAGACAGTAGGCTCACCTTATAGGTTAGCCACCTCCAAATAGTTTTACTATATAATTTAACCGATTGCCATCCAATAAGGCCAGTCTCTCCTACTTTCACTTTTCGTATGGATGCTGTGGGACCCAGTTGTACATGACCTGCAGCCAGTCTGTACTGGTTCTGCATGAACTAAACAATAGGTTCACTTACTCCTAAGAAAGAAAAATCCAACCTTGTCATATCCTCCAATATCGTTTACATTTTTTGGCCACGGAAACTCTGTTTACATCATGTGATCAACAGGTTCAGTGTTTTCTTTTAAATGCTGTAAATATGCTGAAAACTGGTTTTAAAAGCACCCCAAAATGTGGCTGTGACCTCAAAACACCGAACTTGATTGGTCAGTCCATTCACCACTGCAGCTTCGCTCACCCGACTGCGCTTTCGCGGTAGCGTCGTCCTTTTCCATCTCGTCCCCTGCCGGTTCATGTGCTTCCGCCGGTAAAATGTTTCCCTGGACAAAAGTCAAAAACACAGTGAGTGAGTGAGTGTGAGTGAATGGGGTTTAACGTCCGCTTTTCTGACATAGAGGTACAAGCCTCAGGGAGCCTACACGCAGACGGGTCAACGGGGTCGTGTCCCGTATCCACCTGTCCGAGGGGGGTAAATCCCAACTTCAGAACTCAATATTTACAATCAAAATATATATTCAGTCCTGAAATTAGAACAACCTGATCTGGTGCCAGGCCCTCGCCACACCAGCATCATTTATCCCATCCCCTAAAAGTAATAGGATTAGCGCTAATCTTACTTTTATATATGGGGCATAGCCCGACTCAACTCTCACATACAAGAAAGCCAAAAATGTGCATGAGGGCCAAATCCGGTATAGTGGGTTCCGGAAAGTATGAATCCAATCGTTAAGCCAGTTTAGTCGCCTTTTACGACAAGCAATGGCTACTGCAGCACTATTCTCAGGATCTGTTGATCCCGCCCCGGTGCCTGCACGGGGCTCAAAAACACAGATTCGTAGATTCCGGAAACTGCTGGCTCTGCAGGTTTTATACAATACTAATATTAAACTATTATCACGCTAACTGAAGGGCCACGTGGAGAATTCATCTAACCAAATATTGAATCAACCAATGGAAAGGACAAAACATGTGATGTCATCACTAAAGGAAATGATGTCAGTCATGCTCAAGTACGAACAACTAAAAAGGGATAACAACACTAAAAATGCATGGAATGAATTGTTGCTAATGGAAGCAATAGGACAAGGAGCTAAATCTCTGTTCTTGTAATTAATATCTTTTGATGAACCAAAAAATTGCCAATGTTAGATCTACGGTTGTTTGTTATACTTATAGTCACTGTTCTCATGGATCCGTGCCCCTAAGCACATACATTCATAGTGTGTGTTATATTCTGATTAATTCCTGAAAATGTATACATCAACATAAAGTTCAAACACTTAATTGACTATGAGTGCACATAAGGAATTCGCCAAAATTGTTGTTTATGCAGGTCTTGTAGTCCCTAGAAATAATCCACCCAATTCATCTAATTGATCTTAAAACTTCTTATCAGATTCGTGCCATACAACTGTTTGCACATTTGAGTGACATTCCTTGATTACTCATACAATAAAGAAGTGTTGCTGCCTAGATGCATCAAATTTAAATATGGTGATGTGCAGATCCACCTAGAAATCAACATATATCACATTTTATACATAATTTGCGAACAGACCCTCTTCGGATTAAGGAAGTAAGTAGAAAAATCACAAAATAGGTGGTAAATCATAATTGTATGTAACTGTAACTTAGAAAACCGTGAGAAACAACTTAAAATACCTTTTTAAAATAATTTTCAATTAACACTATTCTTAGAATATGCTTATTCACTTGTTTTCTAGGGGCATGACTCAATTAATCAATTTATTGAGTGCATTCTGGACAATTTTCTAGTTCAACATATTTCTGAGGTTACACGTGTTAGAGATAATCAATCTTCTCATATTCTAGATCTTGTACTAACAAATGATGAAAATGACATTGAAGAAATAAATATTTTGCCTTCCTTGGGTGTCAGCGATCATGTTATTATATTATTTAGTTATTTGTGCTCTTTTAAGGAATATCACACAGGTGTTTCGAAACTTAAGTATGGTAGGTGTGACTATAAAGGTTTTTCTGACGAATAGAATAACATAGATTGGAATGAAGAATTTGGTGACTGCGACATAAATGGTATGTGGGATGTTTTTGCTAGCCGATATGAAGACTCTGTAACCAAACATGTACCAAAAGTAATACCTAGGAAAGGCTGTAAACCAAAACCACTCTGGATAACTAGTGACTCGTTAAAATGTATTAAAGACAAGAAACACGCGTGGTCCCATTACCAAGCCACAAGATATCCTGCGGATTTCGCAAGTTATAGTAGAATATGAAATGCTACAACTGAAAGTATTCGGAAACAAAACGAAACTACGAAAAGAGGATTGTAGCAACGGCGAAGACAGAAAGCAAACATTTCTGGAAATATGTGAAAAGTAAGATAACTAGATGGCCGCGGCCTGCATGTCGCGCCTTGTGGCGAGGCATGGACACTAAATAAAAAGATATAGTATAACGAAAAACTTTAACCAAACAAGAGTGCCGCAAGTCACAAAATACGCCCGTCAAATATGGGCCAGACAGCGAAGATGCAGAAATGTGAAGCTGTCACCAAGGCAAGAAACATTGATGAGAATTTGAAAGTCTATAGAATTATTTCTTCATCTCGTTGTGCTAAACATGTATACTAATTTAGGCAGAGATAGAAAAGTAGAAATGATAGGGAATTGGATACAATAATGTAGAAAAAATGCTAAGTTAAAAAGGTGATATTTTTGTTAAAATATATTTTTTCGGCATAAAAACACCAAGGTGCACATATTCAATATGTGTAGAAGACGTGTGTATAGTTTCAGAACGATCGACTGAACAGTTTCGGAGGAGTTGTGTACACAAACTCTGTATTGTATATAGAATTGCATAGAAAAATGTAGAAAAAAATGGCTAAGTAAAAAAGGCGATATTTTTGTTAAAAAATATTTTTTCGCCATAAAAACACCAAGGTGCACATCTTCAATATGTGTAGAAGACTTGTGTATAATTTCAGAACGATCGACTGAACGGTTTCGGAGGAATTGTGTACACAAACTGTGTACCGTAAATAGAAATGTATAGAGAAATGAAGAAAAAATGGCTAAGTTAAAAAGGTGATATTTTTGTTAAAAAATATTTTTCGGCATAAAATCACCAAGGTGCACATCTTCAATATGTGTAGAAGACGTGTGTATAGTTTCAGAAAGATCTACTGAACGGTTTCGGAGGAGTTGTTTACACAAACTCTGTACCGTATATAGAATTGTATAGAAAAATGTAGAAAAAAATGGCTAAGTTAAAAAGGTGATATTTTTGTTAAAAAATATTTTTTCGCCATAAAAATACCAAGGTGCACATCTTCAATATGTGTAGAAGACGTGTACATAGTTTCAGATCGATCGACTGAAAGGTTTCGGAGGCGTTGTGTACACAAACTATGCGCTTTTTCTTCAGCCGCCCGCCATGCGGTAAAACATAATACATGCCGCACGGGAGGGGGGTAGAATGAAAATATAGATGATGATAAACACCCATGTGAAGTTTCAAGGTAATGGGCAAAGCAGTTGCAGAGATATAGTACAACGAAAAGCTTTAACCAAAAAACTTAACCAAAAACTTTAACCAAAAAACTTAACCAAAAAACTTAACCAAAAACTTTAACCAAAAAACTTAACCAAAAACTTCAAAGTAATTTGACCTTGACATTGGGCACAGGGGCCGCACGGGAGGGGGGTAGAATGAAAATAAAGATAATGATAAACACCCATGTGAAGTTTCAAGGTAATGGGCAAAGCAGTTGCAGAGATATAGTATAACGAAAAACTTTAACCAAAAAACTTAACCAAAAAACTTAACCAAAAACTATAACCAAACAACTTAACCAAAAAATGTAACCAAAAACTTTAACCAAAAAACTTAACCAAAAACTTCAAAGTAATTTGACCTTGACAATGGGCACAGGGGCCGCACGGAAGGGGGGTAGAATGAAAATATAGATGATGATAAACACCCATGTGAAGTTTCAAGGTAATGGGCAAAGCAGTTGCAGAGATATAGTATAACGAAAAACTTTAACCAAAAAAAACTTAACCAAAAAACTTAACCAAAAACTTTAACCAAAAAACTTAACCAAAAACTTCAAAGTAATTTGACCTTGACATTGGGCACAGTGGCCGCACGGGAGGGGGGTAGAATGAAAATATAGATGATGATAAACAACCATGTGAAGTTTCAAGGTAATGGGCAAAGCAGTTGCAGAGATATAGTATAACGAACAAGAGTGCCGCAAGTCACAAAATACGCCCGTCGAATGTGGGCCAGACAGCGAAGATGCAGAAATGTGAAGCTGTCACCAAGGCAAGAAACATTAATGAGAATTTGAAAGTCTATAGCATTATTTCTTCATCTCGTTGTGCTAAACATGTATACTAATTAGGCAGAGATAGAAAAGTAGAGTGTAAAGTAGAAATGATAGGGAATTGGATTACAATAATGTAGAAAAAATGGCTAAGTTAAAAAGGTGATATTTTTGTTTAAAAAATATTTTTTATTTTTTTTCGGCATAAAATCACCAAGGTGCACATCTTCAATATGTGTAGAAGACGTGTGTATAGTTTCAGAACGATCGATCGACTGAACGGTTTTGGAGGAGTTGTGTACACAAACTCTGTACCGTATATAGAATTGTATAGAAAAATGTAGAAAAAATGGCTAAGTTAAAAAGGTGATATTTTCATTAAAAAATATTTTTTTGGCATAAAAACACCAAGGTGCACACCTTCAATATGTGTAGAAGACGTGTGTATAGTTTCAGATCGATCGACTGAACGGTTTCGGAGGAGTTGTGTACACGAACTATGCGCTTTTTCTTCAGCCGCCCGCCCACCGCCCGCCCGCCGTGCAGTAAAACATAATACATACCGTTTTTTAAAAACGGTCGTATAAAAACTTTAACCAAAAAACTTAACCAAAAACTTTAACCAAAAACTTTAACCAAAAAACTTAACCAAAAACTTCAAAGTAATTTGACCTTGACATTAGGCACAGGGGCCGCACGGGAGGGGGGTAGAATGAAAATATAGATGATGATAAACACCCATGTGAAGTTTCGAGGTAATGGACAAAGCAGTTGCAGAGATATAGTACATGTATAACGAAAAACTTTAACCAAAAAACTTAACCATAAACCTTAACCAAAAACTTTAACCAAAGAACTTAACCAAAAACTTTAACCAAAAAACTTAACCAAACAACTTAACCAAAAACTTTAACCGGACACACGTACGTACGTACGTACGTACGTACGTACGTACGTACGTACGTATGCCAAAGTGCCGACTATATCGCGCTTTCCGCAAGCGGGCGCGACAAAAACTGTATCAAATGTGACAAATCTTATCAAAGATGATGGGTCAATAACAAAGACTGAGCTGGAGAAAGCAGAAGTGTTGAATAGTTTCTTTGCCAGTGTTTTTACACGAGAAAAAATTAAAAATGTTCCTGACTTCCCCGATCGTACCTTTAATGTTCCCCTTGAAAATATACAACTTGATGTAGATTGTGTTGTGAAAATCCTACTTGGACTAGATGGTGGTAAATCGATGGGTCCTGATGAGTTGAATCCATTATTATTAAAGACAATGGCTCAAGTATTTGCAACCCCGCTATTACTAATATTCCAAAAATCTATTGATTGTGGCAAGATACCTAAAGTATGGAAAGATGCTCGTGTCACTCCATTATTCAAGAAAGGAACCAAATCATCGCCTGGTAATTACCGGCCTGTAAGCCTCACGTCTATAGTTTTCAAATGCCTGGAGAAATTAATACGTGCTGCTGTTATTGAACACCTGAATAGGAATAATCTCATATCTAGTGCACAGTTCGGATTTCGCTCGGGTCGTTCCTGTGTTCTTCAACTACTTGATGTAATGGAAGACTGGTCTACTTTTATTGAGAACAATAACTCTTGGGATACAGTGTACTTAGATTTCGAAAAAGCGTTTGACAGTGTACCTCATCAACGTTTACTACACAAACTTTTATCATACGGCATAAGTGGTGTACCCCAGGGCAGCGTCCTAGGACCTATACTGTTTATTATTTACATAAATGACCTACCTGAAGTAGTTGATTGCACAGTTAAGATATTTACTGATGATACTAAACTATATTCACAGGATAGTGATTATAACATAATTCAACAGGACCTGGACTCCCTATGTAGTTGGTCAGATCTATGGCAACTAAGGTGTAATGTCAACAAATGCAAAGCCATTCATTATGGTACTCATAATCAAGAACATCTGTACTCAATGAACTCTGTTAATCTAGAAACTGTGTCTGAAGAGAAGGATCTAGGTATAACATTCCAACAAAATCTGAAATTCAGCAGTCACATCGCCTCAAAAGTTAACAAAGCCAATAGCATGCTCTCATTAATTGTGCGTTCCTTCGATTACATTGAAAAGGACTCATTCCTATGGTAAGACCACATATTGAATATGGAAATACTATTTGGTACCCAATCTTGAGGAAGGACATAATTATGTGGAAAAAGTTCAGAAACAAGCAACCAAGATTGTATACCTCAGCTGAATGACGGGTGGCACGATTTACCCAAATCTACCCAAATCTTACCCAAATCTACCCAAATCTTCATATAATTATTATATGTGTTAATAAATAAAGCTATACACATCATAATAACGATGTTTGGACTGTACTTACATGATGTATGTCATTAATTTGCTCATACCAGGGCCCATTTTAATGTTTTGATGCAAAATGAAAATATTTGTATATGAAATAAAGGGAGAGTACAGCGATAAACTTAATATTAGGAAGCCAAGGAAGATAATCCACTTTATAATGGATAAACATGCTAAATGGGAATGATGATTTTTAATTGAAATACAAATAAAAATCTGTAGAACCTCTATAATGTTGACATACAAGGAGACAGTGTGAAGTTGTCGACCGTATACTGGCCGTTTTTGCCCGCCATGACGTGTAGCCATCTTGTACATAATCACTTGTTGAGGCTATACCAGTAACGGATTCAGGGGGGGCCCGGGCCCCCCCTTCAGAAATCCCGAAATATTTTTTACGAAATATTGAGTGTAGAATGCAGGAAACGGCTTCCTGAATTCAAAAAATTTCCGGGGGGTCATGCCCCCGGACCGCCCTACCCAACTCCCTCACACCGCTCAATTGACAAATGAGCATATCCCGATTTTTTAATTTTTTTTTAAGAAATATTGAGCGTAGAATGCAGGAAATGGCTTCCTCAATTCAAAAAGCATGCCCGGACCCCCCTAGCCAACTCCCTCGCACCGCTCAGTCGACGAACAAGCATACCTCGTTCAAGTTCCATCCGCCACTGTATACCTCTAGGGAAATTTGCAATCACAGTCTGATCAGGGTCTACACCGTTTTCCATCTAATCTTGTACATACTGACTGTATACCGTATGTTTATATATAGCTTCCTGTGTGAGTTTTGAAATGTATATCCGTAAATTAAATTGCAATAACTAAACTATATATGTCCAGAAGTCATTTTATGCTAATAAAAACATTCATTCAATGCATTATACTTTGTTTTTAACTATTTCAAAAAGATGTTGGCATATAATTACTCGGCGAAATAAATATTGCAATACTATGGAGGTGACCGGTTAGACAGTTGGACTAGTATATGTGCCATATGAAATCATGATCGATGGCAACTTAGCGTTAGACAACTGAGACATAATTAATGAGTCTTGATCACGGTAGTCTCCCTTTATAATAATGCTATATGTATATTAATCGGTTTCCCGCGGAAATATGTGCTTTATTCTTCCCTTTTTTCGGTCAAAATGTGCTTATTGTATGATATACTAATGATATATTTTTGAAAACGTATATAGTATAATCATAAATGTTATTTTTAATGAAGATTTGGGTATTTAGGTAAGATTTGGGTAGATTTGGGTAAATCGTGCTGCCACTGAAGGACCTTGAATACATAGACAGACTGAAAGAACTTAAACTACCAACATTAGCACATAGGAGAAGAGGGGATATGATCCAAGCTTTTAAGATTATTCGCGGTATAGAAGACATTCCATCTGACAGATTCTTTACAATATGCCATTCGAGGACTCGTGGACATGATTATAAACTGGCCAAACCAAGTTGTATAACATCATTTCGCCTACAACAGTTTCCACAGAGGATAATAAACGATTGGAACTCACTCCCGAAGTATGTTGTGAACTTAGTCAGTGAAAACATGACTCAGACTTGCCATACTGTATACTGTATATCAAGACAGTCATGAAGTCACGATTAGTTGTGAACTCAAATGACGTGAATGATTTCAAATCGAAACTCGACCAGTACTGGAACCACGATACTATATACCAATTTTAACCACGTTATATATGTTAATATACATACATATATACTACCAAATGTGACATTAATACTACAAACCTGTACCCTAAATATACTAATCAAACCATGCAAGAATACAAGATACACAGTTTCCGAAGAATTACTGAAGAAAATGGGCTAAAAAGGGAGATTCCTCCTTACTTCAGAGCCCAGAAACCATCATAGAGAGATCATAGAGGGAATGAGGAGGCACGAATCCATGAGAATTGGGTCTACTTATAGGCCATTCAGCCTTCATGAAGTGAAAAAAACAATTTCAACAAATAATGAGCTGTAACTCCTTCATCATTATACACAGAATACAGTGGCAGATGTATACAAAATGTTCTCCCTTCCTGTTCAAACCATGTCACTTTATTCGCTTCAGATAATAACGCATTTCTTCACTCTTTTTTGTTTTCCCTTCAGCCAATAGCGAAAGTGAAAGTACAAACCCAAATGGAGATTTTATGGAGATATCATTGTACGTTTACAGTATTAGCTGTTAATCCACGCACATGTTTAGTTATGTATATTCAACCTTTAAATTATGGCAATCATAAATAATTTCTACTGAACATTTTATAAACTATGAAATGTATTTGATTTTAATTATGTATGTATATATTAGTTATATAAAATAAACTAATATCTCCCTTGCAAATGATCAGCCAATCAACTGTGCTTATAGATAAGGTGGGATATATTGACCAATCATTGGCTCCGTTATGGGACGCTTTATAGTAGCTGCCAATATAGGGACATGTTTATATCGCGGCCCGGTCGCGAGCGCTGAATATGGCGGCCCTAGGTTGGTGTGTAATGTGTGGCCGTGTAATCTGGTAATTGATACATCCGCGCTATATATGAGTTATATACAGGAAATGAGTATAATAGTTCTTGACTGAGAAACTCTTAATCTGGATTATGATGATCCTATAATAACAGACAATGGTATCACTAAGTGACGTACATAGATATTTCTATTAAATATATAGTGTCTTTCCTTAAATATTAGCATTCGGTTAAGTGAGCAGTGTATGCCCTGATCAGTAGGCAACCATGTATATGCCGGCTGATCTAGATCTACACTGCTGAGTTCCGCTTTGTTCCCTTCTATATATATATATTCCGTGATCAACGTAGAAATCTAAATAGCACGTTTGTACGCTGGCGGTAGAAACATTTCAAGGCGCGTGTTGCCAGCCGGTGTACCAACTCGCTTATGGACTGGCGTAATTAATAACCATAACATGATGACCACTTGTTAGTACGTCCTAACACGCGCCATTATATAACACGGTGATAATTAGACGCACAGCTTGATAATGACTCGACGATTAACAGCATGATCCGTGAAACATGAAACATGCAAATATACACTATATGGCATAGATAATTATAAGTAACTGAATATTATGTAGAGTGACAGTATTAATAAAACACTACTTGCGTTATTAAAAGAGATATTGCAGCTAAAACGTCATGTTACCGTTACGGTAATAACGACACTCTTTTTTTTAATTCTAGATAAAATAGGAAAATAATATATTTGTATTGTTCTATATTAACACAGAACTCCTAGTTATCCCATAGTATAGTTAGATTCTTGAGTAAATTGTATGTCATATGTTTTCTATACCACAATTAAACATGTAAAAATGTTATTTTTTCATATACATGTATATTCGTCACGGAACATGACATTTTGATGATTGCATATTTTAAAATATATTGGGTCAATACGTTGGGTCACCGGTGCTGCACGTTGGGATGCCGGCTCTGGACATTGGCTCGCCGGCTCTGGACGTTTAGGTTATTTGTCGCATGGGGTTCATTACCGCAACTTCACTGTATAATTTGGGAAATGGACAGCCTATGGTCGCCTGCTCCGCGTCATCGGAGATGGGCGCTGTTAGGAATTCGGAGACGGCCAACTGAATATAGTCACCTAATAGAGTCGTCCCCTTGACGCTGAGGTGAAGTCCGTCGCGACTCAACATACTCTTGTAGTTATACTCATAACACTCCACTATATCCATAACACTCCACTATATCCATAACATTCACTTTCTCATGCACATTCAATGGTCCGTGCAAACTTGCAATTGACGTCATCAACCGTGTCGTTGAACTTGGCAATAAAACGTGGTATGGCGATTTCGCACAGCAGGGGAAATTATTTTGTTTGCGATGCAGAATGCGGCTCACCAATTACTATCGCTCTGAAACATGCATGGATACATAGGAAATCATGATGTCCATTGGTGAAACTATTTTAATGCTACCTTACAGCTGAAATACATAATGGCCGACGTTAAAACTATGTGAAATGCTTTTATTCTCATGAAGCACGATTCATTTGATTTTGAAGTATATATTACTCAAATCAACAATCAAATTCTCCCGGTCAGTTTATGTAGGGAGATGTTTATTCAAAATACAACACGTTAAGCCATATGGCCCATGAAGCAATACGAAAATGGCATGCTATAAATCGAAACATATCAAAGTGACAAAGACAACGGCAGGACTGGTGTGAATATAAGTAGAAAGTCGTTTAAGTTTATTACCCGTGGTGGAATGCAGCAATTGTGCTGGGGATTCAGAATGGCATTATAATCATGCTGAATTTACTGCACAACTACATTCTTACATAATACCACCCGACAAAACAATTAAGTTCATTTCTTTCACATACAAAACGTCAGGCATATGACCACAATTATGTAATAACTATGTGTGACAATAATTTGACCACTATTATCAGTATATACGTAAAATATCAAGCATATCGAGTTAAATGAGTATTCACGTATATCGTGGTAAATTATACTGTTTGGTATGTGTATAATCACTAGATGCGTTGGAGAAGATGATCTCAATTATGTAAATATAAATTCTTGTTTCTAATATTGAACGCCTGATATAAATACATGCCTAAATTTTTGACAGTTTTTGAATTTTCTGATTTTATTAGTTCTATGAACTTAATCATATTCGGTCTCCTCCAATAATAAGTATTTATATATGTTTTTCTAATATCTGTATACATGTTACATTCTATAATAAAGTGATATTCATCTTCTAAGCAATGGCATAATGTGCATTTTCTGTTTTATATTGGAGTTCTATTCCATCTACCGGCTTCTACCTCTAGGCGGTGAGATGATACTTTTAATCTCGAGAAAGCGTTACGAAATTTTGGTAGTGTGATGTCTTTCAAATAATACTGAAGTTTGAAGTCGCATACCTGGCGATAGAATAATGCACGACTAGATTCGTTAAGACGTGTTTGCCATTCTTGTATATAGTTGTCAGTTAATCTTTGCTTGAACATTGATAAAAACGCATCTATATTGCCGACACCCTGACTTAGCCAAACATGAAAAAAGCCATAGCGTGCTAGCATTGTTTTGACAAGTGATGCCCAATTTGGTTTATTCGGAAACGTTTGTATGTCATCTAACATCATATTATATATATGTTTGATATATTTATGGGTTCTGACTCAATAATTTTAAACCAATACTTAATAATTATCATATATCTTCTAATAAGGAGTGGAGTTCTGCCAACTTCACCATAGACAAAATCGTTTTGAGTACATTTTTTCACCCCTAGTAAGTTTTTACAAAATTGCAAATGAACACGCTCAATTTGATTACCCATTACAAAACCCCAAATTTCAGATCCATAATTTAGAATGGGCTGAATTAATTTGTCAAATAATTGCAATCTGTGTATTACTGTAATATCAGTGAATTTGTATAAATATCTATTAAGCCTAAAAATAGATTTTTGAGCTTGTCCAGATAAAAGTGATTGTGTTGCCGTGAAAGATCCACCTGTAGTAAAACTATACCGAGATATGTGAATTTATTCACTATTTCAATGATGGCGTTGTAATAGTAAAATTCTAAGTTTCTTCGCAATGTTCCCCCTTTACGAAAAATGAGTATCTTAGTTTTTACAGTGTTGACCTTTAATTTCCATTTTATGCAGTATTTGTGTAGTAAGTTCAGGCCAGTTTGCAGTCCACTTTCTGATTCTGCGAATATGACTATATCATCGGCATATAGAAGTATAACAAGTTTTAGCATACCAATATCAATTCCTTCCAAACCACCCGTTTCAAATTCCAATTCAAGATCATTCACAAACATGCTGAATAAAAAGGGAGATAAACAATCACCTTGACGTACGCCCAAGGTGCAAGAAAATTCATCGCTTAGCATTTTATTGTTCTTTACCCTCGATTTAACGTTACAGTACATGGATTTTATTACATTCAAAATTTTACCGCGGACTCCCATCTTTATTAATTTTAACCACAAATTGTCCCGCACTACATAATCAAAGGCTTTTGAAAAATCGACGAAAGCACAATACAACGTTTTACCCGAGTTGATTATGTGCGAAATAAGACTTTCTGAACCCTGCTTGAGCTTCAACGTAGACATGATAATCTTCTGCCCATGCGGATAGCCTATTGTTTAATACCCGCGTGAATCATTTCCCCAGTGTACTCAAAAGTGTTATACCCCTATAATTTTCTACATTATTTACATTACCTTTTTAGCTCACCTGAGCGAAGCTCATGTGAGCTATTGTTACCGCAATGTGTCCGTCGTCCGTCGTCCGTGAACATTTTCAAACGTCTTCTCCTCGGTAACCATTGGGCCTATAGTCACCAAACTTCATGGTCATGGTCCTTAGGTAGGAGGATTACAAAATTGTTAAAATGACGTCATTACGTAATCCAAGATGGCCGCCGTCTAAAAATAGCACAAATTCTTAAAAAATCTTCTTCTCAAGAACCGCCAACCGGATTTCGACAAAACTTGGTAGGAATGATCGATGTACATTTCTCTTTCAAAGTTGTTAAAATGGTGACCCTGTGGTTAAAAATGGGCGTGGCCCGTGGGGTCAAATTTTATTTTTGACTGAATATGGTCATTTCATATATCAAATTGAAGGTATCAATGAGGCGATCACTCTGGTGCATGTTTTGTCGAAATCGGATTGTTATGTCATCCAAGATGGCCGCCGAAAGGTCAAAAGGTCGTTCTTTTATTAGAGATTTCAAAATTCTTCTTCACATGAACCGCTTGGCCCATGGTAGCCAAACTTAAATTTATGGTCCATGGATGAAACCTTTTCAGATTTGTTAAAATTGAGGTCATCGCTAATCCAAGATGGCCGCCGTCTAAAAATAGCATAAATTCTTAAAAAATCTTCTCATGAACCGCTTGCCGGATTTCGACGAAACTTGGTAGGAATGATCGATGTACATTGCTCTTTCAAAGTTGTTAAAATGGTGACCCCGGGGTCAAAAATGGGCGTGGCCCGTGGGGTCAAATTGGGGTCAAATTTTATTTTTGACCGAATATGGTCATGTCATATATCAAATTGAAGGTATCAATGAGGCGATCACTCTGGTGCATGTTTTGTCGAAATCGGATTGTTATGTCATCCAAGATGGCCGCCGAAAGGTCAAAAGGTCGTTCTTTTATTAGAGATTTCAAAATTCTTCTTCACATGAACCGCTTGGCCCATGGTAGCCAAACTTAAATTTATGGTCCATGGGTGAAGCCTTTTCAGATTTGTTAAAATTGAGGTCATCGCTAATCCAAGATGGCCGCCGTCTAAAAATAGCATAAATTCTTAAAAAATCTTCTCATGAACCGCTTGCCGGATTTCGACGAAACTTGGTAGGAATGATCGATGTACATTGCTCTTTCAAAGTTGTTAAAATGGTGACCCTGGGGTCAAAAATGGGCGTGGCCCGTGGGGTCAAATTTTATTTTTGACCGAATATGGTCATGTTATATATCAAATCGAAGGTATCAATGAGGCGATCACTATGGTACATTTTTTTGTACAAATCGGATTGTTATGTCATCCAAGATGGCCGCCGAAATGTCAAAAGGTCGTTCTTTTATTGGAGATTTCAAAATTCTTCTTCACATGAACCGCTTGGCCCATGGTAGCCAAACTTAAAAGTTATGGTCCATGGGTGAAGCTTTTTCAGATTTGTTAAAATGGAGGTCATCGCTAATCCAAGATGGCCGCCGTCTAAAAATAGCATAAATTCTTAAAAAATCTCTTCTCATGAACCGCTAGCCGGATTTCGACGAAACTTGGTAGGAATGATCGATGTACATTGCCCTTTGAAACTTGTTAAAATGGTGACCCCGGGGTCAAAAATGGGAGTGGCCCGTGGGTCTCAAATTGGGGTCAAATTTTATTTTGACTGAATATGGTCATGTCATATATCAAATTGAAGGTATCAATGAGGCGATCACTCTGGTGTAATATTTGTCGGAATCGGATGATTATGTCATCCATGATGGCCACCAAAAGGTCCATTTATTCAAGATTTTTAACGTCTTTTTCTCAGGAACCACATGGCCGATGCTGGGTGAAGCATTTTCAGATTTTGTAAAATGAGAGTCATCGCTTAATCCAAGATGACCGCCATCTAAAAATAGCACAATCTTTTTAAAACACATGAACTCAATGTCACATTCTCCTCTGGTATTCATGGAGTCAGGTGAGCGAATTAGGGCCATCATGGCCCTCTTGTTTATGTAACGGGATAATATGACCTTCTGTCCACGAATCTGGAAAATAGCCTATATCAAATATTTTATTAAATAGTGTAGTAATTATTGGTATTAAGACACGACTACCATGTATAAAGAATTCATTCAAAACCATGTCCGGCCCTCCACTACGACCCGCTTTTAATTGCCTAATAGCTGTATTTATCTCGTCACTAGTTATGATTGAGTCGAGTTCCGCGAACATTGTATGTAATTCATTATTTAAATATCTTTCATTGAAATGAATCACATCTTCGTCAGGTGAAAAATATCGGTCAGATGATTATTAACGGCTTTAAAATAGTTCGTGAACGTATCTAGTGAAATAGTAGATGTGCGGATGCCAACAGATTGCTTTAACATATTCCAGTACATTTTTGCATTTTTGACACGAGCTTGCTCTAATATTTTCGTTTTCTGTAGATCATGCTGAAATTTACATTTCCGAATTATCGATTTATAGACTGATCTAAATTTAACCATTTCCTGCCTATTTGATTCCGAGGTGTTGTTTCTATATATATTAAGTTTACGATAAAATGCGGTTTTCTTACTTTCACACTCATCATTAAACCATGTTTTATCACTAGAATTAACTGGTCGGCTTTGTGATTCAACAGAAGAAGATACATTCAGTTTAAAAATTGAACAAACATCATCTGGTTAATTTATTACAATTCAATGCGAATTTTATAGCACAGTGATCAGATATGATATTCGGTCCACATACGTTAAACGATACAACATTATTAAACATATCAGGGGATGTAATGACATAATCAATAACACTCCGTCCGTTGCTGCCAACATATGTGTACTCTCCGACGTCAGCGTCCGTACCAACACGGCCGTTTAATATAACGTAAACCAGTCTGTTTGCACAGAGAAAGTAACGCAACGCCATTCTCATTGGGCCTAACGTTATCTTTTGAAAATCGTGGCAAAGAATTATCAGCAACATAATCGTCGGGTAGTACACGAATGTGATCAACATTATCATATAATACAAAATCTGGATCATCAGCTGTACGCGCATTAAAATCGCCACAAATCATGAAATTGCACTTACTGCTAGTTTTACTATCTATTTCTGTCATAAAATTTAATATCTGTCGAAAATATTTGTCTGGACCATCGTCTGTCTACTCGAGCCCATTGGTAATACATAACACAAACACAAATACAAGTCGTGATCTAGATTTAACAAATCCCCATTTAGTCTAAGCCATATTATATCGTCTTCATCTTTTTTAAACAGTATATCTGGTGTCATGTATACATCACGAACATAAATAACGATACCTCCCGAGTCGCGTTTACTGCCGGCCTTCTTTTCGGACCTGTTCAATTGAAAATGACTAAAACCATCAACATGTAAATCAACGATATCATTGGCCCACGTTTCGGTCAACATAACTATGTGTGAATTATGAAAAATATCAGTTAATTCATCCGACTCGAGTTTATTCACGCGTTTGGTAACAAGTCCTTGAATATTTAATAATGTACAAGCAAACGGCACCTCCCGAATGTCCTAGTGCACAGGTTGGTTATCTGGTGGCGGGGTCTCACTCTGCACGCGTGGTCCGCGCTGACTACCTGATCTGTGATCACGATCACCGGTGGAGACTCCACTCGCCCGCGGAGTGCGTGCCTTAGACTGCGAACGTCGATTGGTAGTTCTCCTATTCGGCGATCGCGACGGCCTGTTCTGTACCCGTGAACTATCAGTTGCAGAGCCGTTGTGTGTATTGTCTTTGGATATAGGAGTACTGCGTGTTCTATTCCTCGGGACGTTTACAGGGGCTGAAGATCGGAATATGGACGGCTGAGTGACAACAGTAGGGGTGGCGGCTTTGAGATGGTATCACTCACATCACCGTGTGTTGCCATCTGTCCGTTTGTTGTATCGCTGGTCGTTGTTGATTGTCTATCAGGTAAGGGGGCCTTCTTGGGGAAAATTGATGTCGCCGCGTTCCGTGTTGACACATGCGCACTGAGAGGGCACGGTTGATCGCGTTTCGTTGACGGGATTTCACATTGTTTCATTGACGTCAAGTCCGCGTGTACTCCGTGATCACTTATCACAATAGGTCTCAGCGATGTGTCATGTGATACATGCTGACTATGTCGTGGATCACGTGGGTGAGTGAATTGGGAGACACTTGTCAATACACGTTGTCTCTCCTCCGCGTGTGTACTTGTATGGAGGATTTGGGTCTGCTCTGGGCTGTTGCGCACTCCTTCGGTACTATGATTAGTATGGCTCTCGTCGTAGTGCACGTGGCTAAAGCTGTGATCCCTAGATTCCCTCATCACTTCAATCCATTGTGGAAATTCGTCGTACACGACTGTACCATTGACGACTACTTTCGCCGGAAATTGAATTTTAACGTCTGCACCAGACTGTCTGCCTTCCTCTCTCGCTGCCTTAAATTTGGGCCATAAGCGCTTTCTAGCGTCAACGATTTCCCGTGGGTAGTCCCGGTCTATGAAATACGGCGTATCTTTCAAACTGCCCACCTTATTCATAATGCGCGTTGTCTCATGATAGTCGCGCAAACAAATTATAATGTCTCATTTTGTGGGGTCTCTGCGGTTGTATGAGCCAAACAAGTGCCCTCGCTCCAAGTACACATCGTTACCGTCGATATCGAGCATTGTTTCCAGGAAACCACGCACCAAGTCAAAACAATTGTCACCCCTTCTATATAAAATGTTTCTGAAGATCAGGTTATTTCTCCTAGACCGGGCCTCCAAATCGATGGACTTGTATGATAGGAGCCTTAACATGTCAATGTTTTTATTTGTGGTCGAATACGCTCGTTTTACATTCTGACAAAGTTTGCTCTGATTTTCAAATAATAAATCAATACCTTTCTGCATCGTTGTTTGGCTGTCTATGACACTCTGGATCTCTCCAAATATCACGTTCAGTTTTTTCATCGACAGTCCGCTCAGCAAACGATTGTTTATCACACGGGCTGAGGTGTGCACATTTACGTTTATTCCGTACGATCTGAAAACCGACGCCATTTTCTGGGTCATTATGTAGGTCACCAATTGGAGCGAATTGGTTTTCTGTGAGTACTGAATAGTCCATTGCCGTAGCCATATTTCGAAAGACGTTATTATTCCACAAACTATAAACCACAATATACACGTAAATTAGCACCAATGTTTGTATCCATTTAATTTATATTTCCAAATTTTCACTTTTAGTTTGGCGCGAAAATAACACCTGCCGCCATCTTTGTCACGTGATAACTTGCAATTGACGTCATCAACCGTGTCGTTGAACTTGGCAATAAAACGTGGTATGGCGATTTCGCACAGCAGGGGAAATTATTTTGTTTGCGATGCAGAATGCGGCTCACCAATTACTATCGCTCTGAAACATGCATGGATACATAGGAAATCATGATGTCCATTGGTGAAACTATTTTAATGCTACCTTACAGCTGAAATACATAATGGCCGACGTTAAAGCTATGTGAAATGCTTTTATTCTCATGAAGCACGATTCATTTGATTTTGAAGTATATATTACTCAAATCAACAATCAAATTCTCCCGGTCAGTTTATGTATACAGGTCTCCAAGACAGGTCCGGGAATAGTAGTATATTGATAAATGAAATTACCCGTTGTTTGCTTCGTGTATTTTGTAGCACAACTGATGGAGGTCATTGACGATAGTGTCGGAATCCACGGATGAAACGTCGTTGGCACCCACTACCAGGACAATCACCTTCAATAGACCAACAAGAAATCAGTGAGAAGTGGCCATATCCACACGGTGATATACCCACCTATTGTTTGACAATAAACACCAATACAGATGGATGTAAAACACACAACATCCAGTCATGTTATATTTTAATTGGTTTAAAATTGTTAATTCTTAACTAATATTCAACGTCTATGTACATGTTATTTATTCGCCGTCTGTTCAGAATATAGCATGATGTGATTAGAATATATTCATGTTGCTGCTGTCATTATTGCTACTTTAAATTGATATCGCAAGCGGTCATCGAGATATAGCAATTTGAAATACTTTAACGTGAAACTCGGACGGCGGACAGCGGACAAAGCGGTAACTATATTTTTTCGGGGAGCATAAATATTATATTCGGGAAATATGATTTGGCTCTACACTATCAATACCGAACAATAATGTTGCGGACATTGCTACCCCAGATACGCCTGGTCAGACGTTTAGATAAACATCAGTCTGTGTATTTGTATAGTATGACCAGAATATATGTTATAATGTTTAGTCTTTAGTAGGTAGTTGAAGCATATAAGATACAGTCACAACAATAGTTAAACGATATGCGTGTTCAGTGTACTGATTTCACCCCCACCTGTATATCCTAATCGGTAGGAAGTTAGCAGTGAGCAGTAAGTAGCAGTGGGGTAATGTGTAACCTACACGTGTAGGTACATGTACCACTGTAAACTGTATGTGCGGAACCCCTCTAAGCCGGACAGCACTGTAAACTAGGTTTGTGTGCGGAACCTCTTTAGACCGAACACAAATGCAAGCTAGGTATATGTGCGCAACCTCTCCAAACCGGACATCACTGCAAACTAGGTATGTGTGGAGAACCGATCTAGACCCCACACCACTGTAAACAACATGTATGTGGGGAACCTCTCTAAACGGGATAGCACTGGAAACTGCGGCACCTCTCTAGACCGGACACCAGTAGCAGTAAGCAGTAGTGGGCAGTAGTGCAGTGAACAATACAATATGGATGCAGCAATATGAGCAAGCTTATACATATAACCGTATATTGCCGGATATGGGTATTGACTGTTTGAAATTAACGGTTCAAATATAATTTTAGTCACATGTGCTTCGAAAGAATCGTATATTAAAGAAAATGTTTCAATCGTATTATCTCAAGCGAATGTACATGCAATGGTTCTCGACTGGTACTTGCAGTGCAGCGGCCACATGCCCCTCTTACAGTGTACACACTTTTAGACGATTTCACTGGCGTGGTAGCAGCCATTTTCTGCATTGAATGCTGATGAACGGAGCACACATATCTAGTTTACAGTGCTGTCCGGTCTGGAGAGGTTCCGCACACATACCTAGTTTGCAGTTGTGTCCGGTCGAGAGATGTTCCGCACACATACCTAGTTTGCAGTGGTGTCCGGTCAAGAGACGTCCAGCACACATGCCTAGTTTACAGTGATGTCCGGTTTAGCGAGGTTCCGCACGCATACCTCGTTTGCAGTGGTGTCCGGTCAAGAGAGGTTCCGCACACATGCCTTGTTTACAATGCTGTCCGGTATACAGAGGTTCCGCTCACATACCCAGTTTGCGGTTGTGTTCGGTCTACATATGTCTACAGATGTTCCGCACGCATACCTAGTTTACAGTGTTGTCCGGTCTAGAGAGGTTACGCGCACATACCGCGCACACATACCTAATTTACAGTGGTGTACGGTCTAGAGAGGTTACGCACACATACCTAGTTTACAGTGGTGTCCCGTCTAGAGAAGTTCTACATACATGACTAGTTTACAGTGGTGTCCGGTTTAAAGATGTTTCGCATACATACCGATATTGCAGTGCTGTCCAATTTAGAGAGAGGTTCCGCACACATACCTAGCTGACAGTGATGTACGGTCTAGAGAGGTTCTGCACGCATACATAGCTTACAATGGTGCCCGGTTCATAGAGGTTCCGCACACATACCTAGTGTGCAGTGGTGTCCGCTCTAGAGAGGTTTCACCCATATACCTAGCTTGCAGCGGTGTCCATTCTAGAGAGGTTTCGCACACATACCTAGTTTAAATTGATGTCCGGTTTAGAGAGGTTACGCACGTATACCTAGCTTGCAGTGGTGCCCGGTCTAGAGAGGTTCCGCACACATACCTAGTTTAAAGTGATTTCCGGTTTAGTGGGGTTCCTACATATACCTAGTTTACAGTGATGTCCGGTTTAGAGAGGTTACCCACATATACATTGTCCGGTCGAAAGTGTATTTCATATATTGACGCGTGAACCGGGTGATTTAATCCGTAGTGTTTTATGGTGCCCAATTAACCTGTTATCTCCTTTGACACGTGCCGCGCAATACAATGCGTCTAGCCATTAAACAACACTGTGTAGTGCACATGAAATAAAGATTTTCAGAATGGAAATGAAGGAGCTTTTTGTTAACTGTAGTTAAAACAAAATACCACCAAAATTATGTAGATAGTGAAGGTTGAAAACAGCGTATATCGAGCCAGAGTCCACATATGTGCAGTCTGATTCGTGTATATGCTGGTTGCAACGATAAATGTTTATGCTAATCACATATATGTGTAATGTGTAATGCGATACCGATGTTTGCTGGGATATTTTAAATGACACAAATTATGTTCGGGTATTGCAAACATCCTTCTCATTTCAAATCGCACACTTGTGTTGTAGATATATATACTGTCTAGTCGATCAGACCAGGATATATACTGCACAGAATCTACTCTGACAGTGTAACACATATACCCGGTCTGATCAGGATCTACAATGATATTGTTAAACATATATAATGGCTACCCTGTTTGTTCACGATCTACTTTGATATTTGTTCTGTATCTACTCTGATATTGTAACACATATATTTCATCAGGATCCATACTGTCGGCAATACTATTAGTAGTAATCAAACAACAGGGCAGGTTATCCTATGGATCTTAACAATATGTGTATTTCATATATTGACGCGTGATTTATACACTGTATGCTCAGGATCTACATTAATATTGTAAAATATATACTGGCGACCCGGTCTTGTCTGGTTCTACTCTGATATATATTCGAATCCATATATTGGTCTGATCAGGTTCTACTATCATGACATTTGAATCCATATACTGGCTACCCGGTCTGATCAGAATCTACGCTGATATTGTAACACATATATAATGCCTACCCTGAATGTTCTGTATCTACTCTGATATTGTAACACATATATTTGATCAGGATCTATACTGCCGGTATCGCATTTTCAAAGTACTCCCCCTGATAAAAGTACTCCCCTCGATGCACAGATGGGAGTACTTTGAAAATGGCTAGTCGGCCCATTTTCAAAGTACTCCCCTAAAGTTTCGATCAATCTACGCAGTTTGTATACGCGTTCAGTATATAGGATCTGTATCCACATTGTTGGGCATTAAGTGCAACTTTCATCATATGTCCTGATATATTCTGAGGGGGTAGTGGTTTGGAAATGGGTATACACGGCCATTTTCAAAGAACTCCTCTAAACAAAAAGAACGAGCATGACGATGTGACGCATAGAATCAGCCCACGCGTTTATGGTATAAGATAAGCGTCTACAGCGTTGGTCATTGCTGTGCATACTTCCGTCGTACATGTACTCATGTATGAGATATTGAGAGGGAGTGGTTTGAAAATGGGTAAACACTCCCATTTTCAAAGTACTCCCCTAAACAAAATGAACGAGCATGACGATGTGACGCATAGAATCAGCCTACGCGTTTATGGTATAAGATACGCGTCTACAGTGTTGGTCGATGTTGTGCATACTTCCGCCGTGCATGTACTCATGTATGAGATACTGAGGTGGGGGGGGGGGGGGTGGTTTGAAAATGGGTAAACACTGCCATTTTCAAAGTACTCCCCTAAACAAAATGAACGAGCATGACGATGTGACGCATATAATCAGCCTACGCGTTTATATACAAAATGGGTAAACACTGCCATTTTCAAAGTACTCCCCGAAACAAAATGAACGAGCATGACGATGTGACGCATATAATCAGCCTTCGCGCTTATGATATAAGATAAGCGTCTACAACGTTGGTCATGGTTGTGCATACTTCCATCGTACATGCACTCATGTATGAGATACTGAGGGGGAGTGGTTTGAAAATGGGTATACATTGCCATTTTCAAAGTACTCCCCGACGCGTTTATGGTATAAGATAAGCGTCTACAGCATTGGTCATTATATTCATAGTGCCATCGTACAAGTACTCGGTATCCGGACAAAACAACCTAGTTGTAATTTTTCACGGGGGGGGGGGGGTGCAAATGTCCACCTGTGCATTTTTGGACTGGGGGCGGATGTCCTAGAGGGCAAATGTCCGTGTCCCTTGAAAATGTAACAGGCCATTTTTAAAATACTCCCATAAACAACAACTATTTTCATATATAAACAAAACAACATGTCGATATGACGACAAGAAACGCGACTTGTCGAAAATGCAATATACCCTCGTTTGTCATATAATAATTTCTAAATCCTTATTGTCATATTCCAATATTGGACATGTCATGTATATGTAGGTTAATTGGCGACCCATTTCACACATTTGCCACACTCTGTTCCTTGACAGTGGCCGCGGTAATTCGCACCTTGACGAACTATACCTGATGATTATCCATGCCAAGTAGTTACAACGGATTTGTAGCAAAACATGAGTTACGATAGTTTCCACCAGTAAAGCCTCCTTCCGCGTTTTGTTTATTCAGTATATAGACTACTATATGGTTAGCTAAATCATATAGTAACCATAGTACTTGCCTAAACAAAAAGAATATCCATGACGATGTGACGACTATAATCAGTGTACCTGTTTATGACATAAGATATACGTATGCAATGCTGGTCATTATGTACCCAATATCACCATAACTGTACTAATATAACTTTATAAACAAACAATTAATGGTCGACTATTATTAGTTTTCTGATTTCATCAAATGTCCTATCATGTTCTACTGTTTGGAATACATATATAATTACCTCAGTTGCATAGTTATTACACTCAGGCTACTGTATTAAGATGAATAATACACCATTGTTATACACGACCAGTGCCCATGCTATGTAATAACAACATATTTCATACTGGTATGGTTCGCATTTGATATTACAATTGAACGACTTGAGCGATTGTATAGTATATTATTTCCCTGATCAGAAAATGCACATGCTAGTTGATAATTATGATGCTGGTCGCATATGTTGTCATTATGTACAAATGTATGATACAACATTTTGAATATGCGTTTTAAAAAATCTATACAAACCTGTCTGTAGCAAGCATACATATAATATGTGTACCGCCACGAGATAATGGGGAGTTTTTTTCCCAATATATTTCATGGTCTGCTAACACGCTCGTTTAAACGCGTCTGATATCAAGAGATGGTTGTCAAATTATTGGCGGATAATGTGGGTCCTGATCATACTGCGTGGATGCACATGCTTGTTTGGGGCTGGTTACATTTTTTGAAAACCAAAAGCCCCATTTTTTCGAGCTTGGACACATATATGTAATGTGGCATTTTTACTGTCAATGTTTGTTCATATACATGTAAATGTAAATATTCCAGTATCCGACGTTATGAATCTGTTTTATTACTCCACTCGTAACCGTACTCAACGCTGACTACCATGTAACATATTCGTATTTCTAGAACACTGATCTCTGTTTTCTATATATTTGTCTTGTTATGACATTGACCTGCTTCTGCATTTTTTCAAGTTACGCTGTTACACGTGCCAGTCAGCTGAGTAGTGCTCAGTCTGGGTTGGGTACAGACAGGGATTTATACGTTATAGTTATATAATTCTTAATGTGTATATATGATTGTGTACTGTATAGTGATTTGTATGGCACACCGTTTTTGTCGCGCCCGCTTGCGGATAGCGCGACATAGTAGGCGTACGTTCGTCCGTACGTCCGTGTGTGCGGGTTTGCATTAAAGTTTTCGGGTACCCCTTATCTGTGCAACCGTTAGTCGGATTGACTTGAAACTTCATATACCTATTAATCATCATCCATATTTATACCACACCCATGCAACCCTGATGCCCAAGGTGAAGGTCAAATCACTTAGAGATTTGCGTTAACGTTATTTTTCAAATATTTACGTTAAATTTTCCTGGTACCCCTTATCTCTGCAACCATAAGTCGGATTTACTTGAAACTTTGTATACTTTTCTCATCATCCATATTTACATTCTATAGCACATCCAAGTTGCCTTGACACCCAAGGTCAATGTCCAATTACAAGGTCGTGTACCAAATATCTCTGCAACAATAAGTCGGATTGCCTTTAAACTTCTTAACCTTCATCTATATTTTTATTTTGTAGCCCACCCATGTCATCTTCATGCCCAGGGTAAAGGCCAAATTACTTAGAGAGACATTTGTGTTAATGTTTTTGAAATATTTGTGGTAAAAGTCTTTTTTACGGTGAAGTACCAATATCTTTGCAAACTTAAGTTGGATTATCTTGATATTGCGTGACATATAGTGGCACTTTGGCGTCCATACGTGCGTCCAGATTTTCATTTGTATTCCCTATCCAGCACTCGTAGGGTGCGACATACGGGCCGCGGCCATCTACATGTAGTACTATTTATTCCCGAAACGAAATATCTCAAAAGATAACTAGATTTGTGAATTAGGTATATTATTTAACCAAATAGACTATATATTGTTCAATGAATAGATATCTTGTATTACAATAGAGATATCTCAATGTAAGATTTGAATAAGATTTCCATTGGTTCAATAAGAATAAGATATCTCTTTGATATTAATATATCTGTTTGACCATTCAAAGTAATAGATAATTATCTTGTTTCGGGAATAAGTAGTAACACGGCGTGCCATAGAGTTGTCGCGTGAAATGAACATGATTTGCTATTGCACATTTTCATTGTAGCGATTCGGTCAGCGTACTACATGTACCTACTTACGATCATAAAAAGTTACAAATGTATACATATAAACTGGTACGTGTAGCTGGGCTTGTGATTTATTTAACGCAATACACAGTACATGTGCACATAACGGATATATGCCATTCCTTATGTTTGCATATGGGACGTCTGCATATGGAAAAAAATGCAACAACCTGTGCGAACTTGTTTTATCCAAAGATGTTTACTAATCAAATAAAGGTACTACCGGGAGCGGACAATCTAAGGTTGGTGTTCCCTTATTGGAGCCCCATGTAATGTCAATGGAAATCAAACGAAAAAATGTATAAAAAAGAGTTACTTACAAAAATAATTTATATCTACATGTTTATTATATATTGGTGCTTGTCTTATTAGCATGAAAATTACACATTATGTTGTAGTTAGGAAATAATAGGCACAATGACGTGTTTTCATGTACACATGTTATCATTACACACCTGTTTGCACAGTGTGTTTACACGTGTTGCCATCAAATTGTGTTTGTTATTCGCAAACTACTGCAGTATTTCTCGGTTCGTTGCTGGGATGATACTTATATACATATACATTAAACGTGGATATGGAATATTTGTTTAGGTAACTTTATTGTTGTTAGCTATATTTCTTGTTTGATTTCCATCGACTTTGCAGCTCCAATAAGGGAACATATACATAAGTCTAATATCGTATGACACTCACGGACACGAACTAGTATTATTGAAAAAAAGTATTAGTTGATTTTTTATTTGTGATGCATGTTGTTCCCATTTATCATTAAAATATGTTTAGCGAGATATGTATTTTGTATATTACGCCACACAAGTCTCCGTTTCAAATACACACTCAAACATGTATATTCACACTAACGTGACATAAAAGGACAGGTAAATAATATAATAGCATACGACAGATTTTACCCGTAAGCCAAGTTGTTGGTTTATGGTTTGCGGACTTCTAGTACATGCTGGTTCACCATAAAGCTTGCTGCCTAATCTGGTGCAACGCCACACTGTAGACTTGGTATTTTTAGAATAATTACACAGGTATGACTTTGTGACTGCACTTGTGTGACTGCACTTGTGTGACTGAAACACGATATTATCTGCATTCATCAGATCAGTATCTGGTGCCAGGCGTCATAGCTACAATCAAAGAAACACAAGTAAGAGATCGACAGGAAATTGCATACTACAAGTTGGAAGACTAAACAATGTTGACAGCCCACTGAACCCACACACCCCTCCCAACCGACACACACTAGTGCGCTAGTCATTTAGTTTCCGTTCATAAGTTAAGCCTCGTTTCATATGCTGGGCTTATACAGCCATATACATAATTATACACCCCACTCGTTACCATTTTGAAAAAGGGAAATGATGATGACAATGTAAATGCGTAGATTATTCAAAAGTCTAAAATCATTTCTTAAACCCACAGCTTAGTATATATTTGGGGAGTACTTTGAAAATGGGCAGACTAGCCATTTTCAAAGTACTCCCGTCAGTGTATCGAGGGGAGTACTTTGAAAATGGGCCGACTAGCCATTTTCAAACTACTCCTGTCTATGTACCTGAGGGGAGTAGTTTGCAATTCCTACACCGGTACTACTTATAGTATTAAAAAATCAAACAACAGGGCAGGTTATCACATGGATCTTAACAATATGTGTATTTCATATATGGTTTACGGATTTGTCTTACACTCACGTGCCGCACATATAGTGTAACACATATACCCGGTCTGATCAGGATCTACACTGATATTATAAAACATATATATAATGGCTACCCTGTTGTGTTTTTTTTCAGGCTGCTAACCAGGGTTTGAAGACGCTGTCCGTCGCTGTCGTCAGAGAAAATATGTTCTTGAAACGTATTCCACTTCAATCGACATTACACTCCGATTTCCGTGATCATGTACAAGATCCCATATCCAACGCATACCTGAACACTTATCACACGTCTTCAAAGGCCGCGTTGTAATGCACTGGTGACGGTGATTGCTTGTTTAATGCCTTTTCAACTGTCCTTACTGGAGACGAATCAAGAAGTGTTGAACTGAAGTATCGCTGTTGTATCGAAATGGTTTTGAATAAGGAGAAAATCGCGCACCACCGCCTGTACCCACTTATTGAACTGCTGTCTGACGATTACGATGCTGATTGCTTAAACTGCGCAGTACCCGGTAGCTACTCGACCACATATCGGCTCATAGCTTTGTCAAATCTGTTGAATGTTCCGGTACAGTCAATTAACTCATGTCTCAATGGAGCTAAAGACATTGCGTTTCAAACACTCAACAACGCCTTCAAACCACCATTCAGCGATCCGAAAAGGGAAAAAGGGGGGAAAATATCGATCATGGACCCACACACGACTACCTCAGAAATCAAACAAAACCACAAAGCGACATTGGGCGCCAAACCATTTTGTCCCACTAGTTGATGTGAGTAGATCGTCAATAGATAAGCATCAATCGATCATGCCGACATTCATTGATGTAGCTAAATTAAAACAAACACGGACACACCCGACATCCACATCAGTTATCAAATGTCGTATCAAGTATGAAGTACTGATCATTGACAATCATGATGAATCCTGCTCAACAGGCTGTTTGAGCACTGAACACGTTGAAGAACATCCGCCGACGTTGAGTGACACAAAGATGAACACTGAACACACCAGTGAACACCAACCTACACCGAATTGTACGATCACAGAACACAATGTTGACATGAGCACTGAACATCAACTTGAACATCCGCCGACGTTGAGTGACACAAACATGAACACTGAACACACCAGTGAACATCCACCTACACAGAGCCATACGATCACTGAACGCAATGTTGACACGAGCACTGAACACCAACTTGAACATCCGCCGACGTTGAGTGACACAAACATGAGCACTGAACACACCAGTGAACATCCACCTACTCCGAGCTATACGATCACTGAACACAATGTTAACACGAGCACTGAACACCAACTTGAACATCCGCCGACGTTGAGTGACACAACCATGAACACTGAACACACCAGTGAACATCCACCTACACCGAGCTATACGATCACTGAACACAATGTTCACACGAGCACTGAACACCAACTAGAACATCCGCAGACGTTGAATGACACAAACATGAACACTGAACACACCAGGGAACATTCACATACACCGAGTTATACGATCACTGAACACACAGGTGAAAATCATCCTACGTCAAGTAATACGACCACTGAATGTCCTTCGACATCAAATGATACACACATGGATATTGATATGCATTTTCAATTGCCACTAATGCCTAGTGTGTCGACTTAAAACAATGAACTATAATTAACTTGATTCATCTCCTGCCACTCGATTTGATATATCTACGATACTGGAAGAGACCACATGCATTGCGAGCCCGGACAAAGACATCAATTCATCAGACATGAATGACGAGACTCCAGAACAATTCCACCCAGGACCATTAGGGAACAACTTCATGGACATAAATACCACTATAAAAATATTTCGCGATCCACACTCCGTTTTAACCAAAATACCAACAGGACGAAAGGACGGGATGTTTTTTATAATCAACAACAAGACGAACATCGAAAAGGAAAGTTAAAACACAAGGCTGTTAATATTGTTGAAAGTAACATATGAACACGGAAACTTATGATGAATTTGACAAATAGCGTGATGACAAGCAGTTACGAAATTTAAAATATAACATGGAAAAGAAAACAACCATACAAACAAATGCAGCAAACCAAATAATTGTAGTTGAGGAAATGACACAAACGCACGAATTTGTTCAAAACGTACAGCACATTAATTAGGGTTTAAATCATCCTGTGGTAACCTTATTTACAGAACAACAAATATATGACGTTAAGAGGTTCTGTTATAAGCCTGGCGGAACTGTGCTAGGCATAGATAAAACCTACAACCTTGGTGACTTCCATGTCACGCCAACAGTGTACAAAGACTTATCAGTGTTAAGACGTTCTACCATGGACCATCAAGTCTGTTTTGGTCCAACATACATACACACAAATTCAAACACTAAAACATATCGCGCGTTTATGCATCAAATAGGAGATCGTTTGACAGAACGTGAAATGACCGAACTGGTAATCGGTTCTGATGAAGAACTTTCATTCAAAACATCTATTAAAAACTGTTTACCCGACGCAACACATATTTTGTGCACACGTCACCTGAAACAAAATGTATCGATATATTTGGAGGAAAATGTAGGATACGCGTTAAATGATAGGCGTGAAATCAGTGATGCCATTTTTGGCACTGGTGGTATAACCGATTCTAAATACACATCTACGCTTAATACAAGAGTTACCAGATTAAGGAGCTTTATTGAGACAAAGGACTCGCAAGCGGGCAAACAGAAATTCATGCCGTATTTTATCAACAGACTGTTAATCACCCATGTCATAGAACCAGTTAGACACGCAAGGGTTTCGCGCAGCTGGACCAGTAATAACTCTGAGTTCAAATATAATAATATCCCAGTGTATGTAAATTACCTACAGGTGATTGGGCTTGGAATGTGACAGTAAAAAACACCAAAACAGTCATTATAGTGTGTTTTTTTTCAGGTTTTTTTTTATATTGGCTGCCTCTTGGACAATTAAGAAGTTTGGGAAAGTGGCACGACATCGCGACGCTGTTCCAAAATTTGCCAAGATTAGGCGTAAGTGTATTGTTTTCGCATATCGGTATAGTACCAATACACTAGTACTCAGAAAACATTTCCTCCCGTGTCATAAAGCAAATGTATTGACTGACCGTTCCAAGCCAGTACCCTTTTGTCTGTCGACCATTCCAGAGTGGCATACATGTTGGTATAGTTTTACTTTATATGTAGCTATAACACTATTTAGGGTAGTGCTATGTGACTGTAATAATAAAACTATGGACTTTTGTGCTTTTAATCCATTATTTATTAAAATTCTCCATATTTCTGTAGTAGCTCAACTTAAGGCGGAATGTGCACAGTCACATGGTGGAGTTACACAGCTGCTGTGTGACAACCATTTGAGATATTTGCTTCAAACTTGGTACTGTATCAAGGAATAGAACCTAGTTCTGAATAGTGAACATTGTAGAATGATTTGCAGTGAGACTGGTACACTTATAGGTTAGACTATACCAAATGACGTAAAATGGCCCAGGGGTGTATGCATAAGTAGTCCGGTATAAAAACAATAGTGTGGCCGTTTTGAGGTCACAGACACAGTTTGCTTGCAAATCTTGATCCATTACTACCCAGTTTCACTTGAGGAACATTTTGGGGTGCTTTTAAAACCAGTTTTCAGCATATTTGTAGCATTTAAAAGAAAACACTGAACCTGTTGGTCACGTGATGTAAACAGAGTTTCCGTGGCCAAAAAATGTAAACAATATTGGGTGATATGACGAGGTTGGATTTTTCCTTCTTAGGAGTATGTGAACCTATTGTTTAATTCGTGCAGGTCATGTACAAGTAGGTCCCACAGCATCCATACGAATAGTGAAAGTAGGAGAGACTGGCCTTATTGGATGAAATTCGGTTAATTATATAGTAAAATTATTTGGTGTGGTCTAAACTCAAGGACGTTCATAACATAAAAACCTTGTCAAATGGACTTGTCCTTGAAATAAAGAATTAAGCTGCCCTGTCATTTATTGGTCCCAGTCGTCAGTTAGGAGTGGTGCTCCTGAGAGGGATGTACAACAAGCACTCATCGACCTGTCAATTGAACACGGAGTCACCCAAGTTCACCATCAACCCACCCGAAACGACAACATTCTGGACCTCGTTTTCACCAATAATCCATCCCTTGTCAAGATATCCACATTGGGCCCAGGTATCAGCGATCACGCCATGGTCATCACTGACATTGAAGTTATACCAAAGCTACGTCAAACAAACTCCAAGAAAGATATAATTATTCTCCAAAGCAGACTGGGATGGTATTTACACCGATGGCAATGCACTATCAGATTCCATTGTAAGCCATGATGAATCAACTTCTGTCGAGGAGTTATGGGAGGAATTCAAGGTCGGCGTCTCCAGCACCATGGACAAACACGTACCATCCAAGATGTGCGAGAAACGGAAGGCCATCCCATGGTTTAACAGGACACTGAAAAGGATGAATAAGAGAAAATCGCGGCTATATAAGCATACCAAAAAGATCAAACAATGGAATACATATAAAGATTACCAGAAGGAGTGTAAACGAGCGTTCAATAAAGCAGAAATTGACCATATAAACGCCACTATCCAGAAGGGCCTTGAAGAAAACAATTTCAAATCATTCTGGAGGTACGTGAAGTCCCGACGACAACACAACGTTGGAATATCTCCCCTATTGAAAATGGCCCATCTGCTGACGGGAAGTAAAGACAAGGCACAGATACTGGTAGACCAATTCAAGTCCGTATTCACAAAATAAGACATAGACAGCGACTTACCTGACACCAGGACCTGATGCAATAAATATATTCCTCCATTGAAGGTAATTACAAACGGAGTCGAAACGTTTCTAAGAAATATTAACACCAGCAAAGCGAAGGGGCCCGATGACATCGCCAATATATTTAAAGAACTGTGCAGTGCAATTGTCGCCAGCTCTCCGACATATATTTCAAAGATCTATTGACTCTGGTTTACTCTCAACTGATTGGAGAAACGCCAACATAGCTCCAGTTTACAAGAAAGGTGACGTCCACTACCCGTCTCTATAACCTGCATCACGTGCAAGCTGATAGAGCATATAATCTGCAAACACATTCTCGACCATCTCGATAAGTACAAGATCCTGAAATCACTCAACCATGGCTTCAGATCAGGCTACTCATGTGAGACCCAGCTGATAATAACCATGCACGACCTTCTCCAAAACTACGACCAAGGTGCACAGATTGACATCATTGCCATACTCGACTTCTCGAAGGCATTCGACACATTACCACACAGGAAGCTGCTCCATAAACTCAGGCACTACGGCATTGATGGTCCAATTAATTACTGGCTTAGTAACATCCTAACAAATCGCCACATGAAGGTTGTTGTTGACGGTGAGACCTCAGATGCAGTGACAGCTAGTGGATTCTGGAGTGCCACAGGGGACAGTTCTCGGCCCATTACTAGTTCTATGCCACATAAATGACTTGCCCGACACAGTGAAATCTCAGCTCCGCTTGTTTGCAGATGACTGCCTGCTCTACAGCTGCTCTATGAACAGCATACAAGACCACATTACCCTTCAGAATGACATTGAAGCCTTGGAAATGTGGGCATCTACCTGGCGGATGCGTTTTAATGCCAGCAAATGTTACATCATGAGTGTAAACGTCAGAGTGACACTTTCTGCTGACATGAAATGGAACACACATATTAATATAGTGACGAAAAAAGCAAAAGTTCTGCTCCCTAGGATTTATCAAAAGGAACCTAAAACAATGCCCAATTACCTGCCGGAAAACAGCTTACTTAGCATTAATCCGCTCTACTTTAGAATACAGCTCCATACTGTGGGATCCATACTACATTATGGACATTGACCGCGTGGAGAAGGTACAACGCCAAGCAGCACGGTTTATAACGGGTGACTACAAGTCCCGAAAAGAAGTCTGCGTATCGGACATGCTTCAGAAACTCGAACTACCGAGCCTGCAAAGTCGACGAAAGTCCAACCGGCTGACGTTCCTCTACAATGTGGTGAGGGACAGGTGCTCTCTCTCTCCCTCTCTTCTCTCTCTCCCTCTCTCCTCTCTCTCCTCTCTCTCCTCTTTCTCCCTCTCTCCTCTCTCTCCCTCTCCGTCTCCCTCTCTCCCTCTCGTTAGTCTTCAGTAACCAACCAAACCACGCATGCACGTGATTGAAATATTTTCAAAGATGGCGGCTAATATTCATTGATAATGAGGAAGTGAACGTGTTTGATTTTAAAAAGTGAATTTAGGTTAGTTAGACGCGTTTTTAGTGCAATTTACACTCAAGATCTTTGATATTTATGTTAATGTATTAGCAACTGTAAAATCTATGCCGAAAACCCACCCCATGCAGCGGTTTCGACACGCTGTAACACGTTGTATAGGCGAGTAACGATTACGAATTCGTGTTGCTTTTTAGCTCGACTATTCGAAGAATAGTTATAGCTTATGTAGTCACCCCGATGGGATGTACATCAATAACCCCTGATCTATATTTGACCGTGACCTACATTTCCTCTCGAATTACTTAGTTAATTCCCCTTGCTTAAGTTTTTTAGTCAAGCTTGTATATGGAATACTCCTGGCCCTACACCCACCATACTTTGACAACTTCATCTCCTAGTGATGTACATGAACAGCCCCTGACCTATATTTGACCTTGACCTACATTTAATCTTGAATTACTTAGTTAAATCCCATTGCTTAAGGTTTTTACTCAACCTTGGTTAAGGTTTTTAGTCAAGCTTGTACATGGAATACTATTGTGCATACAGACGACACCATACTTGGACAACCTTCTCTCATACGGATGTACATCAATAACGCCTGATCTATATTTGACCTTGACCTACATTTCCTCTTGAATTACTTAGTTAATTCCCCTTGGTTAAGGTTTTTAGTCAAGCTTGTAGATGGAATACTCCTGGCCCTACACCCACCATACTTGGACAACTTCATCTCCTAGTGATGTACATCAACAACCCCTGACCTATATTTGACCTTGACCTACATTTAACCTTGCATTAATTAGTTAATTCCCCTTGGTTAAGGTTTTTAGTCAACCTCGGTTTAGGTTTTTACTCAAGCTTGTACATGGAATACTATTGTGCATACAGACACCATACTTGGACAACCTTTTCTCATAGTCATGTACATCAATAACTCCTGATCTATATTTGACCTTGACCTACATTCCTCTTGAATTACTTAGTTAATTCCCCTTGGTTAAGCTTTTTAGTCAAGCTTGTAGATGGAATACTCCTGGCCCTACACCAACCATACTTGAAAAACTTCATCTCCTAGTGATGTACATCATTAACCCCTGACCTATATCTGACATTGACCTACATTTAACCTTGAATTACTTACTTAATTTACCTTGGTTAAGGTTTTTAGTCAACCTTGGTTAAGGTTTTTATGCAGGCCGCGGCTACGGGGCGCCAAGTGGGACATGGCTCAATTTTGTCAACAAAATTCATTTTTGTGCCACAAAATTCAATTCTGTGTCACAAAATTCACTTTTGTGTCACAGAATTCAATTCTGTGTCACAAAATTCAATTCTGTGCCACAGAATTCAATTCTGTCCACAAAATTCAATTCTGTGTCACAAAATTCAATTCTGTCAATTCTGCACACGCATGTAAGAAGGACTACCATTGGTCAGAAACTGCACTGGAGAAATGGGTCACGGTCGCCGATCTACACATTCAATGTCGATGATTTATTTCTCATTCTGCCGATGATTCATTTCTCATTCTGCCATTTTGCTTCAACTATCTCCAAACAGTCAAACGATGACAAACCCATTCGTATTTAAACTCATTTGCGTTATAATTGTACACATAATTCATGTACATGTAGATCTCCCGCGAGTACTGACGTCATTTAGTGTGTATCGCAAGGTACATTTGCCCCAGTTAAATCAATAATACACGCGCTGTGGCCTGTGTTCTGACTGCTGTCTGTGTTTATAAACAGAATGTGTGTATTGGGCCATTTGAGGAAACCATTTGTAGTATTTGTGTAGATACCATGGATACATGTACTAAGATGGTGTATACTGTAAATAATGCATGTAGACACATAGTTGCGAACACGTAACTTCGCAACTAGTAGACACAGATCCAATACCATTTGTTTCACAAGGTTAGATCTACTGTTAGAATACTTCATCTAATGTCATTTTCGAGCATAAAACGTTACCTGATAAATATAATACCAGGCTAGTGTATTTTAATATCAAGTTTATCAGGCTCGGTTCGGAAACGGTAGGAATTCCTCGGCAAGCCTCGGAATTCCTACGCGTTTCCTAGCCTTGCCTGATAAACTTGATATCAAAATACACTAGCCTGGTATTCTCTATATATGGGCATGCTCTCAGGTCTAGCTATATCCCGGCTACTTTATGTTTGACCCTGTTTACATAATTGAGGGAAAATTCTGAATATTTTTCTTATATCTCCTTCAAAGTATATATGCTTATATGGTGTGACCACTCATTTGTAATCATAATATAACCAAAATAACTGTCCATAAAGAAGTATAATATTGATATATTGGGTTATATTTTCGCATTGAAATATTTAAACCTGCAAGTGTACTCCACCATCTAGTAAAATGGACTAAGACCGATCTCAACCAATCAACGTAGAGATGACATACGCAACTAATTTTTGTGGACAAAAATGAATTCTGTCTTCACAAAATTGAATTTTGTGACACAGAATTGAATTTTGTGACACAGAATTGAATTTTGTGACACAGAATTGACAGAATTGAATTTTGTGACACAGAATTGAATTTTGTGATTTTTAGTGTTACAAAACTCAATTTTGTACACATAATTAACCTGTCCTGCATGGCGCCCCGTAGCGGCCACCTTGTTTGTCAAGCTATGTGTACATCGACAACCGTCGTAGTCGAACTATGCTGTTCTCCTACAGCTCTTGTTCTTTCAATGGTGACAAATGCCAGTTTCGTACCTTTCATAATTACATAAACTTCAGACCCGGGTGTATTTGAATTGTTTTCTACATGTTTTAGAAAGGTGTTTCATGCATATACAAACAATAATTGACCATCCAAGACATGCTAGAATCACCTGTGTGTCTACCCACAGGCATTTGACGTGTTTTGGCTTTCTTCGGTATAACTATAAGGTGTTTTTTCCGGACTACATTGTACGAGCACGGTACCTGTATATAGCCGTAGGTATTCAGGAACACCTTGAATCCTTCGGGTACGGTCTTAGGGTCAAAATGGCTCGCACGGAGAACGGGTAAATGAGCACTGGTTATGGATAATTATCTGGACCAGGGCCCTGAAACAACATGGGGCAGCGTGTCCACAATTGTACAGTATAAATAACATAGCTAAACCCTACATAGAACCGTCCGTGTACATTTTCTGCTCGCTGTGTAGGGAAATGACAGTTTTGACCACGCCAGTCAATCATGCACAATGTAAGCGTGCACATGGAAACGCTTGAGTAACCACGACTTTGATCAACCAGGTGCGTATCTAGCCTGACAATGAGCGATCTGAAAGGGCAAATACACAAAACACCCCCAACTTTATCCAAAATGAGTGGGACATCTCTCTAGAAACTGTCTTTGGCGATGAGCTCTGAATCATTAGTCAGTCTGCACGACTTGTATGCAGAACAGTACCTGTAACATGTTATGTCAATGTCAAACACAGGTGTTCAGATTAATAGTATTAAAACAAATAAATTACATACTGTTAATCATAAATACTCACATGCATGGACAACTACAATTCAAGTATGCATAACACGCGTAACACACTAATCGTGAAATATTCTATCCAATATCCGTTGTGCTTTTAAAGCTACGGAAAGAAAATGGCATGTATGCATAATACGAGTAACATAATCATCTTGAAATATTCTATCTAAATAAATTACGTATTGTTAATCATAAATACTCAAGTCATGCATGGACAAAGACCGTTCGTCATGGAGTGTATTATCAGCCTTTCAGAAATTATTTGATTAATTGACAGTGCCTTCTTACATTAACCTGTTCCGAATTATAATCCGCCAATAGGCAATATACCAAAACCTACTCTAAATATGTCGTCTAGCCTACCACTCTACTTTTCTGGGGTATGCTACTCGCCAATACTTGCTGCTTTGCCACAAGCTCATAGTGGCTTTCGACTATCCGCCTATCCGACTATCAAGCCTCTGGGTTGGTAACTACCCTTTACCCCATACAGGAGGGATGGAGGCCATGCATTCTCATGCTCCCGGACAGAACCAGCCTCTATATGCAGACCAAGATAGTCTGAACATACTATATATAATAGTGCATTGTATATGCCCACTAAAATACAAGGTATTATAGATAATGGGCTTTTGTCTACATAAAGGTGTGAAAAACATCCATGGTAATTGAGTGATTGATTGTTGGGGTTTAACGGCCTATCAACAGCTAAGGCAATTTAAGGCCGGGTCAATGGGTTTAGTACTAAATCCCATATATTACCTGTACAAGTACATGTACATTTTCAAGTACATGTACAAATGGGGGGAAAATCACAAAATCAGAACTGAATATTTACAATAACAAAACTATATATTCAGCCCTGAAATCAGAATAATCCTGATCTGATGCCAGGTCCTCGCCACACCAGAATCAATTGGCCCCTCCCAAAAGCAGTAGGATCAGTAATAATCTTACTACTTGTATAATGGGTAATAACCCTATTCAACTCCCAGATAACTAAAGAGCCAAAGATAAAAACGTACGTGAGGGCCAAACCAGGCAAATCGTGATTCCTGTAAGGAGGAACCCATACCGTTAATTTACGCCGTCTAATAAGATATACAAACCATACACAAATATAAAAACAATATATTGCATGCATATTAAAGTTCGTTTTCATCAATATTCATAATACAATGTAATTTATTATTGTTATTTTAGATGAATATTAAGAATATATATATATATATATGTAGAAATTGTGTTTAATATATAATAGGGGGCCATTGTAGTAGGGGCCGTTTTGACCAAATTCCCAAATCTTAGGGGCCGTTTTGACCAAATCCGGGCCGTTGTGACCAGGGGCCGTTTTGACTTGCTTCCGTATATGCTACTCGGCTATACAAGCCGCTTTGCGACAAGCTCAATAGTCGCAAATCCGCATCGCATCATCTGGGTTGGTTAATACACCTTACCGCATACTGTTGAGATGGGTACCAGACTTATAGAATGGACATGTTGCTATAGGTAACCTCCCTAGCAAATGATCCCCATCATGTGACCCGAGTGCACATTTGCACTCACAACAGCAAATCAAACAACTTTATTTCAGTTGTGGGAGGAACAAATCTGTGTTCCTTCTACCGTCTTACTATAAAGCTGCTGGAGGAACAAATCTGAGTGTTCCTTCAACCGTCTTACTACAAAGCTGCGGGAGGAACACATCTGAGTGTTCCTTCAACCGTCTTACTATAAAGCTGCGGGAGGAACACATCTGAGTGTTTCATCTACCGTCTTACTATAATGCTGCGGGAGTAACAAATCTGAATGTTCCTTCCACCGTCTTACTATAATGCTTCGTGTCTTACTATAAAACCGCGGGAGTAACAAATCTGAGTGTTCCTTCTACCGTCTTATAATCCGAGCTGCAAGGCACCGAACATTGGTTTGTTATATATACAACGTTATTTTTGCTGTTTCCACATGTAATTGCCCCGCTGATTCCGAATCCGTTGAGTGCCACTTCGAAAACCTTGAGCATTTTTGTTGAATTGCATAAATAAAAGATGGCCGCCAGTTTTCACCAATATTTCTTATTTAGGCAAACATATGGGGCATTTCGGTGATGTAAATGTTTATTTCTCTGTTATGACGTCATGCTTACGTGTGATCGCTTACATGTAATACAGTGAAATAAAACCATCAAGTTGAGACATACCATCATTGATAGTATTATGTCACGTCCTTGGACTGAAGGCAGATGGCAAATTGAAGAATACAATCAAAATGTGATTAATTCAGATACACATAATCATACATTCATGCAGTTTTGTCTGAAGATAAACGCCGATGCAATTTAGACTGAGAAAATCACTATTATGTTAATATTAACATTCACTAAAATAGTCAATGGACATAATGAACTAGATTGAACCTAACTTTAATCACAGCTAGTGAACAAAAACTGTAAGAGTCAGGCAATTGCTAACCTGTTATGAAAAGTTACCTTACAAACATTTCAATACTAATTCAAGTGACCCATGATAATATGTATTTCCAGTGCAGTTGTATTGCAAAACGTCCTCGCAGAACCCCACACTAATTTGGCGTTTGCTGAATACAGCCCATGCCTTCTAATTAATATAGGCTATAGCAACAAAACACCCCCAAACTCATTAGTGCGGTTAGATAGGATAGTTAGTAGGGTTAGTAATATAGTATATATAATTATATTATGGCAGGCATGTCAGTGGTACACAACCGTCAACATACTTATGGGCCACTGCAAGGATCAGCGCTACGACCATGCATTTCTACAATTTCCATAAACTTAAATAATGAAACCCTGTTCGTGGAAATAATTTAACGATCAAAAATCGAATACCTAAGCCCTCCTAATATAATTTACAAAATAAATTGTTGTTGTATCATGATTCTCAAATACCAATATCATTAAAAAATTCCGATAACTAAAGTTCAATTCTTACTTACATTGAAAATTTTACAAACGCACATGGATTACACGTAACGACCAATACCATCCAATTCAAGTCCCTATCGCGGCTCTGGGCCTCTTACAGGCTCTGACGGGCTCTGGACCGTAAAACCCGAGCTAGTTGTAAAATCCAGGACCTATGAGATGGTACCCTGTGAAATTATACAATCTAAAAATTCGCACATATCCACACGGGCTACCAAATCAATATGGACTACTCCTTCTGCAGCCCCCTTCTTCTACCTTGGAGCAAGTAATATGTTGAACTCGCGGCTTTGTCGAATACTCTCCTGTCATGAGATACGCTGTTCGTTAATAGCAATCGCCTTCAAATATCCTGCTTTGCGGCGACACCGAAACAGCCAGGCTGGTACCATCACCATACCCCGCACAGGTGAGTTGGGTGCCACACGTTCCCAGGTTGCTAGGCGGAAGCTGCATCTGTTTATATACAGGTACCTTCATGAGAGATTCCCTCCACACTTTTTCAGCTTCCAGCAATTGCTCCCTTCTCCGGGGGCTCTCTCACCTCCCTTATGGGCGCTACGCCATTTCCAACATGAGAAACAGAGGTCATGAGGCGTCCCCAATTTTCTTGACATATTGGCTGCAGGTCTCCCAAGCAAATGATCCTCAATTGTTCTCGGCTCTGGTGCAATAGTTGCACCCACCACAGGGTAAATCACTCAGTTGGACGTCAGGATTGTACGCATTGCAATAGACGGGCATGGGCATACGCGACAATGTGTCTGCATTTGCATGTTTAGGCCCAGGCCAGTATTGCAGTACCATGTTGTACTGTGTACTGTGTTGTTTTCGCTACAAATGCCTGAAATACCTTATATATTCTGACGCGAAACCGTACTTGCGAGACAGCATAGCATGCGTCATTTTGTACAAGATGTCAAAATCAACCGGAGCTAACATTGAGTTTAGTAGAATTATGAAATACACCGAGTCAAGCCTCACAAAGTCAAGAAATATTCATAAACCTATAAAACTGTCCCGTGAGACCATATACCGCATCAACCACACGAAAATTGCATGTTCAGTTCTAACTACAATAATAATGTGTATTACAGATGTAAACCTGGTCAACACAGACTGGACTGGTGGAGCGGTGACAAAATAACAACTTTCCATCAATGAGCACATAAAAATCATCAAACAACTTTAGAATCGTCTCCCAACTTACATATTAATTCCTAAAAGTTATCTTTATTGGAATACTATCAAAAATGATCAATGCACGAAAATAATTTGCATGATACTTACATCTACTAACATCGAATGTACCCAAGTTATAATTGTCCTTGCTATAATGTTGGAGAACAGATTATGTAAACTTTCTGCACAGAATTATGGAATTTACAAATGGAGATCTATTTAATACATGATACCTCATCTTTAGCAAAGCAAAAACTAAATTACTTGTTAGTCATTTGAAAGATGCATACCTCCATCATAGTGTTTGGAAATAGTGTAATCACAGGTGAGCCAGCTCAAGGAGTCGTCTCATCTAGACCTGCCCTGTTTGTGGCTATTTTGTTTTGGCTAAATTACACCTTATCCTATTAATATAACAGTCTTCCTAATATGGGAGAGTCTATTCGATAGTATTGGAAGTTCAAACATGTGCTAAATTTCAAGGTCATGAGCAAACGCCATTGACAAACTTAAAATTTCCACATTTGCCAACTGTATTTCATTTTTGAAATAACCGCGTTCCAAACGCTTTGCGCAAGAACTCTGTTGGTAATATTTCCTAGTTGGGGGATAACAACTAGTATTTTCTGAAAATCTATGTGGGCCAAATTTATTCCGAGTTCCGGATTCCGTACCCCGAGAAATCCCATCCTCGTCGCCAATCAATAAGGTGTTTTTTCCGGACTACAGTGCACGAGCAAGGTACCTGTATATATATATAGCCGGAGCTATTCAGGAACACCTTGAATCCTTTGGGTACGACCGTAGGGTCAGAATGGCTCGCACGGAGAACGAGTGAATGAGCACTGGTTACGCAGCGGGGATAATTATCTGGACCAGGACCCTGAAACAACATGGGACAGCGTGTACATAAGTGTACAGTAGGAATAACATAGCTAAAACCTACATAGAACCGTCCGCGTTCATTTTCTGCTCGCTATGTAGGGAATGACAGTTTTGACCACGCCAGTCAATCATGCACAATGTAAACGTACTTTGAGTAACCACGACTTGGATCAGCCAGGTGCGTATCTAGCCTGACAATCAGCGATCTGAAAGGGCAAATACACAACAACTATATATATGAACAAGGCTTCTAACATTGGTCGGACACGACCTCACATCATAACAAAATAACCTGTTTAAAATTGTAATGTTCTATGCATTCTATGTATTTCTGCAGGATATCGATAATTATCAAATGATCATATGAACTTGCCACTAAATATTGATGTTCGAGCCTTAAACACATTATTTCATTTGTTATGATGCGAGGTTGTGTCCGACCTAGGAGAAGGAGCTGTAATTCAATATTATTTGCATAAGTATGTTATTTTAGCAAGATTACTATACTTCTCAAATAAACATGTAATCTTTCCGCCAAAATATTAGCATTAATAAAATCGCGGAATGTGTTACGATATGAGGTCGTGTCCGACCAAAGTTAGAAGCCTTTTTCATATATATAGAGTAAATGGTAACCAGTGGTTAGAAACAAACGTTGCTGCGATGACATCATGCTGTTTGCACATATTATTGAAACCGACATGTAGAGGCATGTTTTTACCAGTAACAAGACCATTCCCAAGTAAATTGGTCATTAATTGGCCAGATTATTTGTGTTTCATACACATAGGTATATCTGTTTGACCTACTGGTAAGATTAGTGGCCCAGTACAAAAACCATGCACAACATGGATGCTGGCGAGCATCTTGACTGTCAAATTCCTGGGCATATATTATTAAACAGTGCGCTTGATTGTCATGTGGTTTTATACAAGAGTGTAATGGTGATAACAGTGGCGTGTATCCTCCCTTTGCACTGCTGGTAATTTATGTAGGTGTATCTGCTGGTTTAATGTACACTTTGTAACACTTCATATGTTTAATTACTAGTTTCCTTCGCTATGAAACTGTTCATCAAAGTTTTCATTCGGCTCATATTTAAGGGTGGAAATTGGTGTTCATGAAAGTCGTCATCTCCTTTCTTCAACATCTCTGACAGGGTTAGTTGTCATTTATGTCGTGCCTGCTTTAGCAGAAGGCGCTTCTACAGTCGCCGCTTTTTCCGTCGTTGTCGTCGTCGGCGGCAGCAATGTCAAACAGTTTCTACAAGTTTCTTATTGTGGGTGGTTGGTCGGGCGAACGCGATGGTGTGTATTAACGGTGTGGTTCCTCCTTATAGGAATTTGCCTGGTTTGGCCCTCAGGTACGTTTTTATCTTTGGCTCTTTTTGTTACCTGGGAGTTGAATTGGGTTATTGCCCATTATAAAAGTTATTACGGATCCTATTGCTTTTGGGAGGGTGCCAAGTGATTCTGGTGTGGCAAGGACCTGGCACCAGATCAGGATTATTCTGGTTTCAGGGCCGAATATACAGTGTTTTCATTGTAAATATTGAGATCTGATTTTGGGTTTTTCCCCCATTTGTACATGTACTTGAACATGTACATGTACTAGTACAGGTAACATATGGGATTTAGTACTAAGCCCATTGACCCGACCTTAAATAACCTTAGCTGTTGATAGGCCGTTACACCCCAACAAACAAACAAACAAACAAACAAACAAGTTTCTTCCTCATCATTATATAACTTTGATAGTCTTTACAGATTGCAATAATATTTGGACACATGATACATGTTAGCATTTAGAACACATTCACGCCGCCATTAACATGACATTTACCTTCACATTGTTGCATGAACACTTAGCCATTTTTTCGTCAAAATGTTTGCACCAGTTTCTTCATTATATTACTTGACAGTAGATACATGTGAGCATTTGGAACATACTTATGCCCCCAGTAACATGGCATTGACCTTCACCTGGTTGTAGAAACACGTAGCCATTTTTTACGTCAAAAAGTTGTTTCGTCAACATCATATAACTTATTTATTACATGATGGATTGCTACAATATTTGGACACTTGATACATGTATGCATTTGGAAGACACTCCTGCTGCAATTACCGGTAGCATGACATTGACCTTTTTCGCACAGGTGTTTGAACAGATGATCAGAATGTTGGTTTCATATTGGTATTTGGGTGGATTTGTTGGTTTTGTGTAATTTACATAGTTTTGTGCAACTACTAATGCTCAATCATTACACACGACAATAATCGTCAACTGTCTACACATGCACCATTCCGAACTTTCGGGGCACTTTTTTACTGTCAAAATACCCAAAGGAAAGAAAGTGTTTTCAATATTTGGCCAATAAAAGTTCCAACATGCGTTGCTCTCAGACCGATTATATCATCAATTTTCAACTGCAAACTCCAAATTCGGGTTCTATCGATTCAGGAGATATATATCAATTTGCTGATGCCGATAGAATATGTAAACATTGATCTGTTCCTACATTTAAGACATTAAAAGCCATACTATTGCGCGATTTTCCAATGAGTCATGAAAGCGGAGATACAAGCGTGTCGTGACATTTGATTGGGTAGCCATTGCCCGCGATGTGTCAAAATCCACTACAACATCCGCCCGTCACGCTATTATTTGATGTCAGCCATTGAGCGTCGCAATGTAAAGAGTTTACACGTCTATGTAAGGAAGTTTTTCCGCGTGCACAGCTCGATCATCTATCCGAGAATATTTGACGTTTTTCAGACGATATATAAATGTTTGACTTGCATTGGGGGTTCATGTCCATTACTGAAACTATACACACGTCTTCTACACATATTGAAGATGTGCACCTTTGTGTTTTTATGCCGAAAAAATATGTTTTAACAAAAATATCACCTTTTCAACTTAGCCATTTGTTTCTACATGTTTGTATCCAATTCTATATAATTTATTCTTTGCACATCTCTACCTAAATTAGTATATCTGTTTATCACAACAATAGGAAGAAATAATGCTATTGATTTTCAAATTATCATTAATGTTCTTTCCTTGGTGACAGCTTCACATTTCTGCATCTTCGCTGTCTGACCCATCTTCGACGGGCGTATTTTGTGACGTACGGCACTCTTGTTACATACCTTATATCTCCACAACATGTACTCCGATTTACTTCCAACATCCAATACTTCTTATTCATCATCCATATTTTCATTCTATAGCATGCCCATGTGGTCCACATACCCAAGGTCAAATGACTTGGAAATCTGATTTTTCATCAATACGACAGCGGTTTCTAATTCATTTTAAAGTTCATGTTATTAATTTATATTGCTCATCATATTTTATTGCTACCCTAATCATCTGATTGCCTACCACATCTAACATACTATTTTACAAATATTTGTATTCTTTATCTACATTTCTTGTGCCTAAATGATACCTCTTTTGTGTTGATGGGCCATTAAGCACCATTCCATTCCATTCTTCCTTTAAATGATGCCCATGTTCCAGCCGTTAACACTACAAGTCCGCAAATACCAAATTTAGCAGCAATACTTGAGTTGTTAGTCTGATCATTCTGCAGAGAAATTTAAATCGGACGTTGTTTAAACTTGGTCCGATTCAAATTTCTACTGGAACATGGTCACCATTAAAAGGAAGAAACTGTCGTCGTATTGATGAAAATAATATGTATATACCCGAGACCTCATGGGCGCCGCCAGATTAAACAATATATCATGTGATCCCATACTCTGAGTGAGGGTATTAGCCTCGATCCTGATAACAATGCCATTTCTTGATCTTATTGCAGGACGTGGTTTACTGTGACAGCCATCAGCATGGAGCGGACGTTCCACACACTTCCAACAGTCAGGCTGCAATGAATAAAGACTGTCAAGAGTGTCAACGTTTCAATGGACAATTTAGATCTGATTGAACATTTGTTTACAATATTATAATTATTCATGAACTATTGTGCTTCAAAGATGACCACCGTTTTCAATTGGACAATAGTATTTAATTGTATCCCCCGGACGAAAGTCGGGGGATACTATGGATTTGACACCGACCATCGTCCGCGTCCGCGTTCGCGTCCGCATCCGCGTCCGCGTCCGCCGCAGACACTTCTTGTCCGGAGCATAACTCGACCACCCTTTGGAATATTTTCATGAAACTTCACACATGCATAGACCACGACCCGAAGGTGTGTTGCGCACAAGAATGAAAACTCCTGCATAGCCAATTTTTTAGTTATCTCTCTTTTTTGTTTTGCGCACTGATTGAGCATAACTCGACCACCCTTTGAAACATTTTCATGAAACTTCACGCATACATAGACCACGACCCGAAGGTGTGTCGCGCACAAGAATGACAACTCTTGCATAGCTAATTTTTTACTTATCTCCCTTTTTTATTTCGCGCACTGATTGAGCAATACTCGACCACCCTTTGGAATATTTTCATTAAACTTCACACATGCATAGACCACGACCTGAAGTCGTGTCGCGCACAAGCATGACAACTCTTGCGTAGCTAATTTTTTAGTTATCTCCCTTTTTTGTTTCGCGCACTCTACAAACTGGACAATAATGCACGAAGACCCGATTTCTCGTGTGCTCTGTACACCTTACATGTAGAGAGAACAATAGCCTTCTCCGGTTGAACAATAGTGACTGGGAGAACCATTCACCTGTGCATGTGCTAGCATGTGCAAATGTTCAGACTGACCACTAACTGACCACTAACTTATTACAGGTAATTTATGCAGGTAAATTATTATATTACATTTCCGTAAACTGTGTTGACAATATTGTGGCAATATGTGGACCTGTGCAGATATGATATGTAGATAAATATAGGACGATCAAAAAAATGCTGGGCTCCAGTAGCGAGCATTATTATTTTTCATTTTTAAACTTTTTTTCCCCTTTTTTTTTCAAATTCTTTTTCAATTTTTGTCTAGAAGCATAAGGTCGTAAGCGCTATATACAGACTATTATCATATAATAAAACAAGAAACGAGGCAAAGCCACGAAGGCCAGGTTTTTTCCAAGCATAGACACTTGGATAACATAATTATACCCACTATTTGTAGACTAGATGGCCGTGGCCTGCATGTCGCGCTTTGGGGCGAGGCATGGACACTAACAAAAATAGATATAGATGGAAAAACTTTAACCAAAAAACTTTAACCGGACACACGGACGAACGGACGGACGTATGCCAAAATGCTGACGATATCGCGCTTTCCGCAAGCAGGTGTGACAATGATGATAAACACCCATGTGAAGTATCAAGGTATTGGGTGAAGCAGTTGCAGAGATATAGTACACGAACAAACTTTAACAAAAAAATTCAAAGTAATTTGAACTTGACATAGGGCACAGGATCGCACTTTCCGCAAGCAGGTGCGACAATGATGATAAACACCCATGTGAAGTATGAAGGTATTGGGTGAAGCAGTTGCACAGATATAGTACACGAAAAAACTTTAACAAAAAAATTCAAAGTAATTTGACCTTGACATTGGGCACAGGATCGCGCTTTCCGCAAGCAGGTGCAACACTGATGATAAACACCCATGTGAAGTATGAAGGTATTGGGTGAAGCAGTTGCAGAGATATAATACACGAAAAAACTTTAACCAAAAAATTCAAAGTAATTTGACCTTGACATTGGGCACAGGATCGCGCTTTCCGCAAGCAGGTGCGACAATGATGATAAGCACCCATGTGAAGTATCAAGGTATTGGGTGAAGCAGTTGCAGAGATATAGTACACGGAAAATCTTTAACAAAAAAAATCAAAGTAATTTGACCTTGACATTGGGCACAGGATCGCGCTTTCCGCAAGCAGGTGCGACAATGATGATAAACACCCATGTGAAGTATCAAGGTATTGGGTGAAGCAGTTGCAGAGATATAGTACACGAACAAACTTTAACAAAAAAATTCAAAGTAATTTGACCTTGACATTGGGCAAAGGATCGCGCTTTCCGCAAGCAGGTGCAACAATGATGATAAACACCCATGTGAAGTATGAAGGTATTGGGTGAAGCAGTTGCAGAGATATAGTACACGAAAAAACTTTAACAAAAATATTCAAAGTAATTTGACCTTGACATTGGGCACAGGGTTGCGCTTTCCGCAAGCAGGTGCGACAATGATGATAAGCACCCATGTGAAGTATAAAGGTATTGGGTGAAGCAGTTGCAGAGATATAGTACACGAAAAATCTTTAACAAAACAAATCAAAGTAATTTGACCTTGACATTGGGCACAGGATCGCGCTTTCCGCAAGCAGGTGCGACAATGATGATAAGCACCCATGTGAAGTATCAAGGTATTGGGTGAAGCAGTTGCAGAGATATAGTACACGGAAAATCTTTAACAAAAAAATTCAAAGTAATTTGACCTTGACATTGGGCACAGGATCGCGCTTTCCGCAAGCAGGTGCGACAATGATGATAAACACCCATGAAGAATATCAAGGTATTGGGTGAAGCAGTTGCAGAGATATAGTACACGAACAAATTTTAACAAAAAAATTCAAAGTAATTTGACCTTGACATTGGGCACAGGATCGCGCTTTCCGCAAGCAGGTGCAACAATGATGATAAACACCCATGTGAAGTATGAAGGTATTGGGTGAAGCAGTTGCAGAGATGTAATACACGAAAAAACTTTAACAAAAATATTCAAAGTAATTTGACCTTGACATTGGGCACAGGGTTGCGCTTTCCGCAAGCAGGTGCGACAATGATGATAAGCACCCATGTGAAGTATAAAGGTATTGGGTGAAGCAGTTGCAGAGATATAGTACACGAAAAATCTTTAACAAAACAAATCAAAGTAATTTGACCTTGACATTGGGCACAGGATCGCGCTTTCCGCAAGCAGGTGCGACAATGATGATAAACACATGTGAAGTATCAAGGTATGGGTGAAGCAGTTGCAGAGATATAGTACACGAACAAACTTTAACAAAAAAATTCAAAGTAATTTGACCTTGACATTGGGCACAGGGGCCGCACGGTTGGGGTTAGAATGAAAATATGGATGATGATAAACACCCATGTGAAGTTTCAAGGTAATGGGCGAAGCAGTTGCAGAGATATAGTATAACAAAAAAGTTTTAACCAAAAAACTCTAACCAGACGTACGTTAAAAAGTTAACGTTGAAAATGGCTAAGTCAATTACGTAGAAATAATAGGTGAAGGTAAAAAAATGGTCACATGTTGGATAGTTGTATGTGGTAGGCACCCCTTGGTTATGAAGCTGTGAAAGTTTGGTGGTCCTAGGTGGTACAGTACCAAAGAAATGGACTTAAACACGAAAACTTAACATTGTAAACGCGAAAACTTAACATTGAAAATGGCTAAGTCGACTACGCGGAAAAAATGGGTGAAGTTAAAAAAAAGTAACATGTTGGATAGTGATATGTGGTGGGCACCCCTCGATTATGAAGCTGTGAAAGTTTGGTGGTCCTAGGTGGTACAGTAACAAAGAAATGGACTCAAACACGAAAACTTAACATTGATTGTGGACGCCGCCCGCCGCCCGCCCGCCGCCCGGCTTTCGCCAATCCAATAGCCTTGATTTTTTTCTCAAAAAACCTGGCTAACAATTATTGACTAGTGAGCCATAGAATATAATCTGATATTATATGGCTCACTTGTCAATAATTGTATAATATGTTCGGGCCAGTGAAAATTTCTTTCGGGCCCAGGCTCGAGGTCAAGGCGGGACAAGGCGAGGCATTTGATTCCGCGGAATTCTTGTTTACTTATCTCCCTTTGTTGTTTCATGCATTGATTTCGTGTCCGGAGCATAACTCGAACACCCTTTGGAATATTGTTATTAAACCTCACACATGCATATACCACGACCCAAAGGTGTGTCGCGCGCAAGAATGACAACTCTTGCATCGTTATTATTTTTTACTTATCACCCTTTGTTGTTTCATGCACTGATTTCGTGTCCGGAGCATAACTCGAACACCCTTTGGAATATTTTGTATTAAACTTCACACATGCATAGAAGACGACCAAAAGGTGTGTCGCGCGCAAGAATGACAGATCTTGCGTCGTTAATTTCTTAGGTATCTCCCTTTGTTGTTTCGTGCACTGATTTCGTGTCCGGAGCATAATTCGAACACCTTTTGGAATATTTTCATGAAACTTCACACATGCATAGACCACGACCCTAAAGGTGTGTCACGCAAGAATGACAACTCTTGCATCACTAATGTTTTAGTTATCTCCCTTTGTTTTTCCGCGCACTGATTTTGTCTCTGGAGCATAACTCGAACACCCTTTTTTCCAACTACTTGTGTATCTGGGGAGGGGGATACACATGCGCTTGTCGACAAGCGTCCATTTCTAGTTAATAATTGCTCTTGAAATGTGACATGTGTTGACTAAATGAATTTTGAGAAAATTAATTTTAATCAAATCATAGTGTTGTATATAACTGCAATGCCATAACAAACACTTTACTTCCGGACCTATACTGGTTATATAATTTAATTGCTGAACAAAATTTAATTCAATGCAGTCCGACACATATAAGGCAGGTTTCATTCATTACTAGCTCATACAATATATTGGGACACTGTTTGTTTTGTGTCATGTGACAAACAACAAACCGTGGCTCAATAGGTAAACTACATATATATCTTAAATTATTTGTTGTGACCACTCATTTGAACCGTCTCGACGAGAAGGCTCAAATGGTGGTCACGACAGAAACTTCTAAGCACATAGAAAGACAATATTTAGGATTTTCCACACTCAAAATGGCGTATCCTCAGCATGAAATGGGTTAATGTAGTTTGCTGTAGTTATTATGGTAGTGGCGTGATCATGTCCGTGTAAACCTATTGCATTCTGTAACCACAATTGTGATGTAAAATAATGTTTGTTTCTTTTTCCTGGGTAGATGGCAGAGACAATTGTATCTAGTGTTTTGACCAATGTGCATTTGGAAAATATCATTAGGGTCTGCATTGTTCACTATTCGATAATTAGGAAAACATTCCACATGAAGAGCCTGGATGGATGTTCATCATCGTTTTTACCGGCCGGCAATTATCTCGAGGTTACCGGCGGTGGCCATTTAAACTATTGGAAATTAACTTACATGTATATATTTCCATTGTGTTCATCCAACTGCCACTTATAGAATACAACCCATTCATGTTCTGGGTGGTTGATTGTGGCACCTTGTAGATCTGCCTGGCCTCCCGGTAGGGCAGTTGACTACTTGGTGCATCCGACTGCCACTTATAGAACACAACCCATTCATGTTCTGAGAGTGGGTGGCAGGTGGGAGCATGTGATTGGTAATTTAACGATCGGGGTTCAACTTTACTGGAATCCCGACTGGAGACCTGATTTGACCCTCACATACGTCTTTGGTATTCTGTATGTGTCAGTTGAATCTGGTTGTACCCCTGATAGGAGTAATATGATTATTCATAATCCTATTACTTTTAGGGGAAGGGGCCAAGTGGCTTTGGTGTTCATCATCGTTTTTAACTTATATATTTCCATTGTGTTCATCCGACTGCCACTTATAGAACACAACCCATTCATGTTCCGGGTGGTTGATTGTGGCACCTTGTATATCTGCCTGGCCTCCAGGTAGGGCAGTTGACTACTTGGTGCATCCGACAACCACTTATAGAACACAACCCATGCGTGTTCTGTGTGGTTGATTGTGGCCCTGAAATCAGAATAATCTTGATCTGATGCCAGGT
>CM055272.1:65650810-65725703 GCA_029237695.1 Conchocele bisecta | reverse complement strand
TATATACAGGTACCGTGCTCGTGCACTGTAGTCCGGAAAAAAAAACACCTTATTGATTGGCGGCGAGGATGGGATTTCTACGGGGTACGGAATCCGGAACTCGGAATAAATTTGGCCCACATAGATTTTCAGAAAATACTAGTTGTTATCCCCCAACTAGGAAATATTACCAACATAGTTCTTGCGCAAAGCGTTTGGAACGCGGTTATTTCAAAAATGAAATACAGTTGGCAAATGTGGAAATTTTAAGTTTGTCAAGGGCGTTTGCTCATGACCTTGAAATTTAGCACATGTTTGAACTTCCAATACTATCGAATAGACTCTCCCATATTAGGAAGACTGTTATATTAATAGGATAAGGTGTAATTTAGCCAAAACAAAATATCCACAAACAGGGCAGGTCTAGATGTGACGACTCCTTGAGCTGGCTCACCTGTGATTACACTATTTCCAAACACTATGATGGAGGTATGCATCTTTCAAATGACTAACAAGTAATTTAGTTTTTGCTTTGCTAAAGATGAGGTATCATGTATTAAATAGATCTCCATTTGTAAATTCCATAATTCTGTGCAGAAAGTTTACATCATCTGTTCTCCAACATTATAGCAAGGACAATTATAACTTGGGTACATTCGATGTTAGTAGATGTAAGTATCATGCAAATTATGTTCGTGCATTGATCATTTTTGATAGTATTCCAATAAAGATAACTTTTAGGAATTAATATGTAAGTTGGGAGACGATTCTAAAGTTGTTTGATGATTTTTATGTGCTCATTGATGGAAAGTTGTTATTTTGTCACCGCTCCGCCAGTCCAGTCTGTGTTGACCAGGTTTACATCTGTAAGACACATTATTATTGTAGTTAGAACTGAACATGCAATTTTCGTGTGATTGATGCGGTATATGGTCTCACGGGACAGTTTTATAGGTTTATGAATAGTTCTTGACTTTGCGAGGCTTGAATCGGTGTATTTCATAATTCTACTAAACTCAATGTTAGCTCCGGTTGATTTTGACATCTTGTACAAAATGACGCATGCTATGCTGTCTCGCAAGTACGGTTTCGCGTCAGAATATATAAGGTATTTTTCAGGCATTTGTAGCGAAAACAACACAGTACACAGTACAACATGGTACTGCAATACTGGCCTGGGCCTAAACATGCAAATGCAGACACATTGTCGCGTATGCCCATGCCCGTCTATTGCAATGCGTACAATCCTGACGTCCAACTGAGTGATTTACCCTGTGGTGTGTGCAACTATTGCACCAGAGCCGAGAACAATTGAGGATCATTTGCTTGGGAGACCTGCAGCAAATATGTCAAGAAAATTGGGGACGCCTCATGACCTCTGTTTCTCAGGTTGGAAATGGCGTAGCGCCCATAAGGGAGGTGAGAGAGCCCCCGGGGAAGGGAGCAATTGCTGGAAGCTGGAAAAGTGTGGAGCTAGGAGTCTCTCATGAAGGTACCTGTATATAAACAGATGCAGGTTCCGCCTAGCAACCTGGGAACGTGTGGCACCCAACTCACCTGTGCGGGGTATGGTGATGGTACCAGCCTGGCTATTTCGGTGTCGCCGCAAAGCAGGGTATTTTAAGGCGATTGCTATTAACGAACAGCGTACCTCATGACAGGAGAGTATTCGACAAAGCCGCGAGTTCAACATATTACTTGCTCCAAGGTAGAAGAAGGGGGCTGCAGAAGGAGTAGTCCATATTGATTTGGTAGCCCGTGTGGATATGTGTGAAATTTTAGATTGTATAATTTCACAGGGTACCATCTCATAGGTCCTGGATTTTCCAACTAGCTCGGGTTTTACGGTCCAGAGCCCGTCAGAGCCCGTAAGAGGCCCAGAGCCGCGATAGGGACTTGAATTGGATGGTATTGGTCGTTACGTGTAATCCATGTGCGTTTGTAAAATTTTTACGGTAAGTAAGAATTGAACTTTAGTTATCGGAATATTTGTGAGAATATCAATTTTTATGATATTGGTATTTGAGAATCATGATACAACAACAATTTATTTTGTAAATTATATTAGGAGGGCTTAGATATTCGATTTTTGATCGTTAAATTATTTCCACGAACAGGGTTGTCATTATTTAACTTTATGGAAATTGTAGAAATGCATGGTCGTAGCGCTGATCCTTGCAGTGGCCCATAAGTATGTTGACGGTTGTGTACCACTGACATGCCTCCCATAATATAATTATATATACTATATTACTAACCCTACTAACTATCCTATCTAACCGCACTAATGAGTTTGGATTTATATTATTTTTTCTTGGCGGGTAGGTGGTTTGGGGGTGTTTTGTTGCTATATAGCCTATATTAATTAGAAGGCATGGGCTGTGTTCAGCAAACGCCAAATTAGTGTGGGGTTCTGCGAGCACGTTTTGCAATACAACTGCACTGGAAATACATATTAGCATGGGTCACTTGAATTAGTATTGAAATGTTTGTAAGGTAACTTTTCATAACAGGTTAGCAATTGCCTGACTCTTACAGTTTTTGTTCACTAGCTGTGATTAAAGTTAGGTTCGATCTAGTTCATTATGTCCATTGACTATTTTAGTGAATGTTAATATTAATATAAGAGTGATTTTATCAGTCTAAATTGCATCGGCGTTTATCTTCAGACAAAACTGACTGAATGTATGTGTATCTGAATTAATCACATTTTGATTGTTTTCTTCAATTTGCCATCTGCCTTCAGTCCAAGGACGTGACATAATACTATCAATGATGATATGTCTCAACTTGATGGTTTTATTTCACTGGATTACATGTAAGCGATCACACGTAAGCATGACGTCATAACAGAGAAATAGCAAGCTCACATGACATCACATGGCAACAATGAAAACAGTAACGGTGTTGCCATGCGTGGTTGCCGTACAGCAGTGACACAGTGACGTCGCTGCGAGGCCATGCTACTGCGACAAACGTCCAAAAACTTGGAAGTGTCCAAGGCTAGAGTACATCAGGTAGTGGGTACATATCATATTGTGTGGTCTATGTACCGTGTCAGTTATTTGATATTGGAAGTGATAACCTGACAGTAGTCGTGCACTATATTGACCTCAGTGGGTATATTATTACGTCATGGTCATACACACTGTGCTTGGCTGGATACCCCGGACTAGCGTACACACGGCGGAGTATTATGTACTGTAGCATTTTTAATACGTGTAGCTGATTTAGCGCTATTCCTCCCACAGCTTTATAGTAAGACGGTTGAAGGAACACTCAGATTTGTTCCTCCCGCAGCATTATAGTAAGACGGTTGAAGGAACACTCATATGTGTTACTCCCGCAGCATTATAGTAAGACGGTTGAAGGAACACTCAGATTCGTTCCTCCCGCAGCATTATAGTAAGATGGTTGAAGGAACACTCAGATTTGTTCCTCCCGCAGTTTTATAGTAAGACGGTTGAAGGAACACTCAGATTTGTTCCTCCCGCAGCTTTGTAGTAAGACGGTAGAAGGAACACAGATTTGTTCCTCCCGCAACATTATAGTAAGACGGTAGAAGGAACTCAGATGTGTTCCTCCCGTAGCTCTATAGTAAGACGGTAGAAGGAACACTCCCGCAGCTTTGTAGTAATAGTCCAGGCTAGAGCCCATGCAAAAGTGGTCCAACCTTGTTTTGTTATATACATACAACGTTTTTTTGCAGTTCCTATATGTCTTTGATGTGCTGAATCAGAATCAGTTGAGTGCTACTTGCGAAACCTTGAGCATTTTTATAGAAATGCATAAATCCAAGATGGCCGCCAGTTTTTAACAATGTGCCATATTATTGGCACGCATATGTTCTATTTTAATAATTTAAAATGGTATAATTTAGTATACAGGATCAGAAATGTCTATGTAAATTTATTAATTAACTCGATATTTATATATTCAGTAGAAATTCAAAATGGCCACTCAAATTTTGTTTTCATACGTAAATGCGATCAGATTAAATGTTTCGTAATTTAATTTGTGGAACTGGAATATGTTCGGAGAGCAAATCGTATTGATAACTTCATAAAGTATATAAAAACACGAATACATTATGTACATCATATACACAAACTAAACATGGCCGTCACATATCAGTATGTGACAAAAAGCAGGTAGAATAGTAATTGCCGCCATCAGTAATAGTATATATACATTATACATTTGACAAGGCTAGATGGAAATTGTAAGCAATCAAATACAATTTACATGGTTAATCTGAGATGTATGTCATGATCTCCAAATAAGCCATGTAATCCAATATAGCCGACAAATAATATACAATGTGATACGTATTTACATATATTTAGGTGACGTAGCTTCACACCAGGATATCATGTTACATTGACAACGGTTGGATAATTGATTGCTATGATAATACTGTATGAGTAATTATCTGACAAAACCGAAGTCATTGCCTTGAGGCCTGTTTAGACCCGGATCAATCTACGTCACATCAGGGTTTGCACTCGTCGATTTTATGTCACTGACTGAACAACAGAGTTAACCTCTAGTAAATAATGTGAACTATGATCTGCATGAATTAGCGTGTCAACTGAAAAGGATCGGTTGATTGGTGAAAAATAAAATATTCCCTGCTCTTTCAGATTATGGCCCATATATATTATATTCATGTATATAGATTTCAACAATACTTCATTGTCTAGCGACAGGTAGTTATATGATACGGGCAGATGCTTCTCTCAAATAGTGTTATGTTAATGTAACCAGTATGCAAGTTACGTTGAATATAGCATGCTTACCAATGTCCTCATGAGATAACACTTTCAACGATTTTCACATGCAACCTCACCCCTGCACTTGCAGAACTATGTGCACGTGAGTGAATATTTATTGCAATTGCAGAGTATTGATTTGCACCTGTTCCTGAATCCATACTGATGCATCCACTGATCAAATTAAGAACCTCCGCAGACACAACACGTCGCTCTACATCGAGGCATACAAGACAAATCATACATGCTTTCTTCTCCCATCCATATTTCAGTGGGTCCAGAGCTGGAGGTGCAATCATGCCAGCAGCTCTCCACAAGACTGCTCGATCATGTGCACGCGCACAGTGGGGACTGACAGCTGACATTGTATGGGGTAAGCTGTTCAGCTTCGGTGGTGCATGTCTTTTGCCACTAATGAATTGTCCTTGTGAAGCTGGCAACGCGCATTTCGTTAAGAGAGTCAACTGTCTCCTGGCTATAAAGTATGGCAACATATGGTAAAGCCGGTCCAGTTAACTCATCAATGGAAGTTGTTGGGTCTCCTAGTTTCAATGTCGCTGTATATGGCTCCAGTTTCTTTTCAAGACAGTGGCATTTCCTATACCGACAAAGCACAACACACCGTCACAGCATGTCAATGCATGTGCTGCCATGAAGTTTGGCATTATTTTGTGTTCGCACGACATGGTTGACATCAATAACAGACCGACTTCTTGTTCATGACTATTATTAACTGTACTCTCTGTGGCATATCATTCAATTCTGTGAGTAGGTGATGGGCAAGTATGACAAGCACATCCGTGTCCTAACTCTCTACTTGAATTGGCGAGTATCATTGATTATGTGGTACGCCATTATGACGTCAGCTTCCTCGTGAGCAAATGCCCTACTCCTGTACCAACATATATATGGAGTGGACCTGGGCCAGATACGATCATCCGCTTATCATCAGGAATGTTTATAGTCTGGCTGTTGAATGGTTGGACCCGGAAATAATTTTTAACAAGCTAAATTTGGTACCGTTGGAAAGAGGAGTTTCTTGCCAATAAGATATCCAAAATCCGCTAAAATCCGTTTTGGGGAAACTTTTTTATTCAAGATGGCGTCCAATATGGCCGCTTGAAACTTTCCAATTTTGACTGAACAATTGAGTTGCCATAAAACTACAATTTAAAACACCTTTCGCGGCCTAGGATCATCATGTATATAATATGAGACATCTTTAGACTACAACGAAGACATCTTACAGTTGTCTCGTTTGCATAAATTCAAGATGGCTGCTAAATGTCAGCATTTTTGTTAAACAATCCATATCTTTACTCTCTGGTGATATATTTATCTTATTTAAAATGATATATTCAGGTGTTTGGAATCACATAGTCGTTTCAGTTAGTATACTATTTAATTCGATATTTAGCTCATTTGCATTACTCAAAGATGGCCGCCAAATATCGAAATTTTATTAAAAATGCCATTTTTTTCTACGTTGATATATTTAACTGATTTAAAATGGTATATTCAGGTGCTTTCAATCAAAGAATCATTTCTGTAATTGGAAATTTGCCATTTGCATAATTCCAAGATGGCCGCCCTGATAATTAATCTATAAAACAACATTGTTTTGGAATACAGAGGTTGTAACTAGCATTGTAATGGCTCTTGAAATGGCCGCGGGAACGATGAAATCCGCTAACTTTGGAATTATGCACATTTCTATTCTATAGAACGAAACGAACATTGAATTGCGTAAATGTTCACACTATTTCTGGCCACTGTAGCGGCTACAAGTTTGATGAATTTTTCTCCAAACAATGATGCATGCATGGTTGCACGTCCAGGGTATTTAGTCGACTGATCATGCCAAACTTGGGAAATTCTCACTACATTATTTGCTGATGCTCAGACGGCTGTGGCGATAAATTTAATCCTTAATCAACATCATCATCGAGCATGGTTTCCTCAATATTATTGCAGTCCTCCCATCGACAATCACCACAGGCAGTAATGCATTTGAGCCCATTATTTCGACATGAGCATAGGTTTCCTCGGCACTGGTTCCTCGATGACATATTACAATTACATCGGATGAATTTCAGCAGATCTTCTGGTCCAGGTTCTATGTCTGTATTAATGGGTATTAGTTTCGACCCGTCAAGCATCCAACCCCATTGAGTGGGATCTTGGTCGGAGTTTCCAAGATTTTCCCAGATAACGACCTGCAGGTGAACCCTGAGACTGTGAAAAAAAGCTGCCCGCTCAGTAGCCGTTCTGCTGGATGAAACCATGCCCATAAACTTCGTGTACCTCATATGGCTGAGTAATTATCCGCCCTTGCCTGAGTACATTAGCACGAAGAGCTCTGAGCCAGCCTCTCTCCTACCTGTTTATTTGAAGCACACGGACTACTGATTTCATTCGAGAGTCGTTGCAATTCAACAGATAATTCTACTTTCTTCAGCAAGCTTGCCTTTCCCTGTTCATATATTGCTTATGTTGTGTCACACCCACCCCATGCGTGCAGAAACAGAATGTCTCTGGTGATGGTGTCTCTATCTTTGCTACTTTCCACATTCCACCGCTTTTGTGCGACTTTCGCATCTCAGATTTGAAATACATGTATATATCCGATAGGGAGTTTTTTCAGTGATGAACAAGCAAAATCAGAACATCAGTATCATCCGCAACAACAACAACTTGTCGGTCAGATGCCAATTCCAAAGCAACCGATACTATCATTGTGTCTGCATCTGAGGTGCTATTGTGAACAACGTGACCAGCATCCCGCAGTGTTTTACTGAGTAACTGTATGGACTGCTGTTTGTTTTTCTCGTTTGAGAGAAACACCTCCTGATTGCTGTGAACCTCAATGAGGTGGATGTCGGCACATGTTCTAACCACCCGCCGTTGGTGCTCGTGAACTTTTATCGATGGCGCTTGTCCATATCCGTCAAATACAATTGAACATTTTCCGTACCTGGCGTCCACGTACCTGACATACTGGTCGGCAATTTCTTTGTATGTGACTTTTTCATCCATTTGATTCTATTAAGGAGTGCGTCCCCATCAAGGACAATGGTTGCTTCGTTGGGTGATTGTAATACCTCGACACCATTCGTCAATGCATTCGTGTGTTGTGCTTTTGTTGGCTTCCGGAGTGCATTCTCCTTGAACAAAGATATTGGCATCACCTTTAGCTCGTATTAGAAATACTTCTCAATGTTTTCTTCTCGTTGTGCGATCGCTATCAACCGCGAGATCAAAAGTGTTTGGTCAATAACAACTCGTTGGTTTCCAATCTTAACACCTGGCGTCAAATGATTGAGCGTTCGAACCTGCTCTCTCCTTTTGATGGATGCATCGGCAACACATATGTTGTTGAGCTTCTCTTGAATTCTCGACCCAACCAGTTCTGTCTCGTCGCAATTAATGTCGTCGTCGGATCCTGCTATCAATCCGGAGGATAAAGAACGCAACCGTGGTTCACTTGGATCGAATGCTTCATGTCCATCAAACACAATGTTTGAATACTGGATACATCTGATTCATCACGCCGGCTCCTGGACAGGCCAAGATCCACATGTTGTTCCCTACTCTCATGTCTCGTGTTCGTTAGGTCTGCCATTGCACCATGTATGTTTGCGCACTTGTGCATGCTATATATCCATTGCTGACGTACACATTCAGTTATACCCCTTCCTATTGTGAGTTCCCCACGGCTTTTGATTGATCGCATCAAGACTTTTTAGATAACTAAATCACTCGACAGTATGCCCAAAACCTACTGCTCCTCCGAATAGTATGAAAACCATGCTATATGAAAATGTTGTATAACCAGGGGTAGTTCAGGGGTAACTCGATCATAATTTGCAGAAACAAACGACAGCTTTTTGCATAGTGTACATAGCCTGTTGCAGCAAACAAATTAAGCATTTTGCTGACAACTATCAGATGGAGATTCCAATATCCTGTTCTCTCTGCTCTAATGAAGTTTTTCAAAATGTTTATGCACTCCATATACTGTAGCCACAGTTTGGATGTTTTGGATCTTTCGGAAAGAAATGTCCTATACTTGGACACGAGTTGCTCCAATTTAATTAGTTCTTCTGAATCTGAAACAGATGAAACTGGAACAGATCCGTCAAACACTTTCTCATACAACTCTGTTATTGCCTTCAGTTCCGATTGATCAAGCTTATCACGTTCGTTGTAGTCGTCAGTATCAGACGCAGCGCTTTCAGTGATTACAGGTACCTGAATTTTCGACAACGCAGCATCCGGTGTTATCTCCTCCGAAAAGTTTGTAAACTTTCAAGAACAGTTTCCTTGGAATTACTAGCTATCTCGGGAGTTGCATCTAAGTTTGAGTCACGGAAGATGACTGCATCCAAAAGCGTCTCCATCAGGTACTTCGGCCATAATGCGGACAATCAAGTGACAATTTCAGAGAATACTAGAACAAAAATCTTAATCCAGTGAGCAAGAAGGGAATCAAATAGAAGCCTTCTGCGTGTCAGGACATGACACAATTTGTGATGGGAGTTATACCAGTTAACGCTACCATTTAAAAGTACCAATATTGTTTATCGCATGATCCAACGTGCCTTAATATATTAGCGATGTATAGTGTGGAGCTTTAACCCATTCACCCCTATCTATATGACATGCTGCCTTCCATTCTCAAATGTAGACCAGTCCATTCGCCAGAATATGGGGTATTTTCCACAAATCTAAAATATACTGAGCCGTATCATCTGGTCCTACACTGAAACATTGGAAGTGTGGTCTGTATTATTGAATTGGTTAACATATCATCATCCCAATCTGCAAGTTTGCATGTATACGTGCAACGCAGAGTGTGAGCTGATGCGTAGCTATGCCCGTTGTTTTTTTCATTACACAACAATAAGGAAACATGCAGTGGCGGATACAACTGTGTGCACGGGGCGCGTGCTCCATCAAATACATATCGAAATTAAAATTGTTGCATTTTAAATCAGTTAAACATGTCAACTGGGAGCACAGATATGGACATTGTTACCAAAATTTTGGCATTTGGCGGCCATCTTAGCTTTATACAAATGAGGCAAATGTCGAATTACATCATAGACAAACCAAAACGATTGTGTGTATCTAAACACCTGAATGTATCATTTTAAATCAGTTAAATATATCAATGGAGAGCAAAGATATGGAATTGTTTTAGCAAAATTTTGACATTTGGCGGCCATCTTGGATTTATGGAATAGAAACAAATGTCGAATGTCTTTGTTGTACTAAAACATTGTCTCAGATAATATATCTGATGATACTAGGCCACGAGAGATGTGCTAACTTGTGTTTTAAGCGTAACTCAAGTGTTCAGTCAAAACTGTCACGTTTCGAGCGGCCATATTGGACGCCATCTTGAATAAAACAGTTTCCCCACAACGGATTTTAGCAGATTTTGGATATGTTATTGGCAAGAAACTCCTCTTTCCAACGGTATCAAATTTAGCTTGTTAAAAATTATTTCCAGGTAGTCCATATATTTCAGCTCCCACAAACAGGCTATTATGGAACACAGGTGATCCACAATCAGATTCATGATCTGCACTTTATTTGCTGTAACTGTCAGTGTGGTGGCTTGTTTTGGTAGTGGAGATTCTCTAGTATACTGGTACACATGGCTGAATCCCTTTGGAAGTGTAATTTTGCATCCTGACATTATCCTGTTCGCATAGTACTTGTCAGACAACGTACATAACTTTACATGTGTGCAGTTGATGCATAACTGGTCCATATAATAGCGCACATGTCCAGAATAATAAGGCGATCCATGTTCCGTTGGCTGCATTCTACTTTTATCTTGTTTGTCAGTCACTGTGCTGACTTGTTTGTTAATCGCATTTCACCACCTTCGTCGAACAGAGCAGACGGCATGATCCCAAGGACTCCTGCATATATGAGTTTGGTGTTAACAACCTTATTGCTCTCATGAACTTTGCATTCTTTTTCAGCTTGTTGTGAAAGCTCTTAGGCCACTTACGTTCATACTCCATCCACTGATCAGTTCCAATCGTGATTGCTTCATCGGCGTTTACGGTTTAGTCATCAATGACCTGTCCTGTAAATATGTTTACAATTTCTGTTGGGTGACTACTGTAGTCAAATACGTCTATGCATGTATTGAGTGCTTCACATATTTTCTCTCGATCAGCTGAATCCGTTTTGATTCAAGTAGCCTGCTTCTCCTTGTGAAACGTGATCGCTGTTTGTGTGGCACCTTCATGCATTGCCTCTATGTTTCTCTTCAGTTTACCAAAGATGCTGAGAGAGAGGGCCCAGATACCAAAAGTAGATTCATTCAGTGTGGAGCTAATAATGCCGTATGGTCCTTTGTAACATCTCATGTAGGTACTCTCAATGAATAGATCATACCAGATGCCGTCCCAAATGCCATCTTGGTGGTGCATCACGTGCTACAGAACTGCGGAATGAAGGCGATGCATACTACGTAGGTAATACAATCTATAGCGAGCGTAGTTCACATGGCCTGATGCAAAGGCAGCATTTTCCCAACTGCTAACAGATGAAGCGGCCATTCTTCCTTGCGTTCTACCCTCACAAAGGCAAGCATGAGCAACACAGGTCTGACAAGACAGTCAAGTCAACCCACAGCCTGGTTGTTCTACTCTTCTGACTGGTTAATCATGATAGTTACATGTACATGGATAACTGTACTGAAACACCAATTATACCTATTAACTTGACATTTACATACTATCAGTTTAAACACAATTGTTTATTCACGGCGGCCATCTTGATTTTCGTCTTTCTAGAGGAATGTACATACAGGTTTCTTCTATGTTACCACAAGAGTCAATATAAGTGTGTATATTGGAAAGAAAACAAGAACGCCATAAATTAATGCACGATTGATTAATATGTACATCGACAAATAGGTACATCGACAAATATATATATATGTGCATATTTATCGTAATCATTTACATTTGGCGGCCATCTTTAATACAATGGAGTTTTATTCGTATATCCTGTCTACCCAACGTAGTTGTGTCACAACCCCTCATAATAACAGCTAAAATGCCGAAATATAAATTTGAGCTGAAATATCGAGATTTTTTTATAAAAACTGCGGCCATTTTGATTTTTTCCAGATGAAGCTTGCGTCGTATACAGTTATAATTTCTCATAAATATTTAATATTCCATAAGCTAAAAAGATAAACATTTACATCACCGAAATGCCCCATATGTTTGCCTAAATAAGAAATATTGGTGAAAACTGGCGGCCATCTTTTATTTATGCAATTCAACAAAAATGCTCAAGGTTTTCGAAGTGGCACTCAACGGATTCGGAATCAGCGGGGCAATTACATGTGGAAACAGCAAAAATAACGTTGTATATATAACAAACCAATGTTCGGTGCCTTGCAGCTCGGATTATAAGACGGTAGAAGGAACACTCAGATTTGTTACTCCCGCGGTTTTATAGTAAGACACGAAGCATTATAGTAAGACGGTGGAAGGAACATTCAGATTTGTTACTCCCGCAGCATTATAGTAAGACAGTAGAAGGAACACTCATATTTGTTCCTCCCGCAGCGTTATAGTAAGACGGTAGATGAAACACTCAGATTTGTTCCTCCCGCAGCTTTATAGTAAGACGGTTGAAGGAACACTCAGATGTGTTCCTCCCGCAGCTTTGTAGTAAGACGGTTGAAGGAACACTCACATTTGTTCCTCCAGCAGCTTTATAGTAAGACGGTAGAAGGAACACAGATTTGTTCCTCCCACAATATTATAGTGAGACGGTAGAAGGAACACTCAGATTTGTTCCTCCCGCAGCTTTATAGTAAGACGGTAGAAGGAACACTCAGATCTGTTCCTCCTGCAGCTTTGTAGTAAGACGGTAGAAGGAACACAGATTTGTTCCTCCTTCAGCTTTATAGTAAGACGGTAGAAGGAACTCAGATTTGTTCCTCCCGCAGCTTTATAGTAAGACAGTAGAAGGAACACTCATATTTGTTCCTCCCGCAGCTTTATAGTAAGACGGTTGAAGGAACACATATTTGTTCCTCCCGCAGCATTATAGTAAGACGGTAGAAGGAACATTCAGATTTGTTCCTCCCGCAGCTTTATAGTAAGACGGTAGAAGGAAGGAACACTCCCGCAACTTTATAGTAACACGGTAGAAGGAACATAGATGTGTTCCTCCCGCAGCATTATATAGTAAGAGGGTAGAAGGTACACTCATATGTGTTCTTCCCGCAGTTTTATAGCAAGGCGGTAGAACAGTGGCGTAGGAGCCGGGGGGGGGGGGGCAGGCCGGGGCAGCCCCCCCCCCCCCCCCCCCCCCCCCCCCCCCCCCCCCCCCCCCCCCCCCCCCCCCCCAATATTTGGAGATTGGGGGGGGGGCAGAATATGCTTTTTCTTTGGTCCCCCCCAATAATTGGTGGATGAAATTTAAATTTCCTGTAGACCTTATTCTTTTTGTTCATCAATTAATACGAGTTTTATCCCGGCTTCACCGCTTTCAATCATGTTCGTTAATACAGACAGAACTTATAAAATGTCAAGTCACCCTTCCTGTCTTGTGGCTTGAAGGGGTGCGCCGAAAAATAAGCTGCGGAACTTTGGAATACAACAACAACAACAACAACAATAAGTTTGGTGGCCGCGATTTGTTTCTACAAGAACAAGTCTGAAGATAGCCAGCCGCATGTTGTAAGTAATCAGTTGAAACTGTGGGGGCTAAAACCGCCCCGTTCATCCATCAGTAAACGTTGATGTATCCACACAATAAATTGTTGCAACCATATGGAATATTTTAACAAAACTTCACCCTTGCATACATATCAACTCAAATGTGTGTCACGCACAAGAACGACCACCTTCGCACACCTGGTTTTGGAGATTTGGCTCTGAAATGTTGTGCATTGCGTACAAGTAAGTTGGGGCCCCGATCCAATCGGGATAATAAGTGGGAAGCCTGCCCCCCACCACCCCGAATATTGATGATATAACAATATTGTTGGACATGGGGGGGGGGGGGGGCAGGCCCCCCCCCCCCCCCCCCCCCCACCCAATATTGTTAAAAGTGGGGGCCCTGGCCCCCCCCCCCCCCACCCCAATATTGTTAAAATTGTGGGGGGGGGAACGTTTTTTTTTTTTTTTTTTTTTTTTTTTTTTTTGTTTTTTTGCTTGTCAATAATAAATTCGCTTTTACCAACTTGGCCCCCCCCCCCCCCCCCCACCCCCCCCCCCCCCCAATAATTGAAACGCTCCTACGCCTATGTAGAAGGAAATGCTTTGTCAGCACACATGGGAATATGCGAATGATGGTAGGAAATGATCATGCCAGGGTATATGTGGTAATATGGGTTTGGTGATTACCGATGTCAGTGTTAGAAAATATACAACTTGTTAAAACAAGCTATGTTACGGCTTTGTTGGTAGCCAGAGCATGGGTAGACTGATGCGCGTAATCTTGAATGCAAGTACTCGAGTATATGAATGCATGACGCATACTATCGAATGCCAGGGCACAAGTTTATAAATGCGTCACTCCATGTGCAGCAACTGAAATAAAGTTGTTTGATTTGCTGTTGTGAGTGCAAATGTGCACTCGGGTCACAGGATGGGGATCATTTGCTAGGGAGGTTACCTATAGCAACATGTCCATTCTATAAGTGTGGTACCCATCTCACCAGTATGCGGTAAGGTGTATTAACCAACCCAGATGATGCGATGCGGATTTGCGACTATTGAGCTTGTCGCAAAGCGGCTTGTATAGCCGAGTAGCATATACGGAAGCAAGTCAAAACGGCCCCTGGTCACAACGGCCCGGATTTGGTCAAAACGGCCCCTAATATTTGGGAATTTGGTCAAAACGGCCCCTACTACAACGGCCCCTATTATATATTAAACAAAAGTCTACATATATATTTATATATATTCTTAATATTCATCTAAAATAACAATAATAAATTACATTGTATTATGAATATTGATGAAAACGAACTTTAATATGCATGCAATATATTGTTTTGAATATTTGTGTATGGTTTGTATATCTTATTAGACGGCGTAAATTAACGGTATGGGTTCCTCCTTACAGGAATCACGATTTGCCTGGTTTGTCCCTCAGGTACGTTTTTATCTTTGGCTCTTTAGTTACCTGGGAGTTGAATAGGGTTATTACCCATTATACAAGTAGTAAGATTATTACTGATCCTACTGCTTTTGGGAGGGGCCAATTGATTCTGGTGTGGCGAGGACCTGGCATCAGATCAGGATTATTCTGATTTCAGGGCTGAATATATAGTTTTGTTATTGTAAATATTCAGTTCTGATTTTGTGATTTTCCCCCCATTTGTACATTTACTTGAAAATGTACATGTACTTGTACAGGTAATATATGGGATTTAGTACTAAACCCATTGACCCGGCCTTAAATTACCTTAGCTGTTGATAGGCCGTTAAACCCCAACAATCAATCAATCAATTACCATGGATGTTTTTCACACCTTTATGTAGACAAAAGCCCATTATCTAATACCTTGTATTTTAGTGGGCATATACAATGCACTATTATATATAGTATGTTCAGACTATCTTGGTCTGCATATAGAGGCTGGTTCTGTCCGGGAGCATGAGAATGCATGGCCTCCATCCCTCCTGTATGGGGTAAAGGGTAGTTACCAACCCAGAGGCTTGATAGTCGGATAGGCGGATAGTCGAAAGCCACTATGAGCTTGTGGCAAAGCAGCAAGTATTGGCGAGTAGCATACCCCACCCCAGAAAAGTAGAGTGGTAGGCTAGACGACATATTTAGAGTAGGTTTTGGTATATTGCCTATTGGCGGATTATAATTCGGAACAGGGTAATGTAAGAAGGCACTGTCAATTAATCAAATAATTTCTGAAAGGCTGATAATACACTCCATGACGAACGGTCTTTGTCCATGCATGACTTGAGTATTTATGATTAACAATACGTAATTTATTTAGAATATTTCAAGATGATTATGTTACTCGTATTATGCATACATGCCATTTTCCTTCCGTAGCTTTAAAAGCACAACGGATATTGGATAGAATATTTCACGATTAGTGTGTTACGCGTGTTATGCATACTTGAATTGTAGTTGTCCATGCATGTGAGTATTTATGATTAAAAGTATGTAATTTATTTGTTTTAATACTATTAATCTGAACACCTGTGTTTGACATTGACATAACATGTTACAGGTACTGTTCTGCATACAAGTCGTGCAGACTGACTAATGATTCAGAGCTCATCGCCAAAGACAGTTTCTAGAGAGATGTCCCACTCATTTTGGATAAAGTTGGGGGTGTTTTGTGTATTTGCCCTTTCAGATCGCTCATTGTCAGGCTAGATACGCACCTGGTTGATCAAAGGTCGTGGTTACTCAAGCGTTTCCACGTGCACGCTTACATTGTGCATGATTGACTGGCGTGGTCAAAACTGTCATTTCCCTACACAGCGAGCAGAAAATGTACACGGACGGTTCTATGTAGGGTTTAGCTATGTTATTTATACTGTACAATTGTGTACACGCTGCCCCATGTTGTTTCAGGGTCCTGGTCCAGATAATTATCCCCGCTGCATAACCAGTGCTCATTTACCCATTCTCCGTGCGAGCCATTCTGACCCTAAGACCGTACCCGAATGATTCAAAGTGTTCCTGAATACCTACGGCTATATACAGGTACCGTGCTCGTACAATGTAGTCCGGAAAAAACACCTTATAGTTATACCGAAGAAAGCCGAAACACGTCAAATGCCTGTGGGTAGACACACAGGTGATAGGGCTCATCTGCCTAGCATGGAATATGCTATAAATAGAATGCCTAAATCTGACAGAGTAGGACAAACATTCAGGCTTACACACTTTAGCCTGCATTAAATGCAGTTTGCATTGTTCTGGACTTACACTGACCATTATGAAAGTTTACTGATGCATGTATTTGTCCTACTATTGGAAACACACAATTTGGTGACGTATGTGCAGATGAGCGCTATTCTAGCGTGTCTTGGATGGTCAATTATTGTTTGTATATGCATGAAACACCTTTCTAAAACATGTAGAAAACAATTCAAATACACCCGGGTCTGAAGTTTATGTAATTATGAAAGGTACGAAACTGGCATTTGTCATCATTGAAAGAACAAGAGCTGTAGGAGAACAGCATAGCTCGACTACGAGGGTTGTCGATGTACACATAGCTTGACAAACAAGGTGGCCGCGGCCTGCATAAAAACCTTAACCAAGGTTGACTAAAAACCTTAACCAAGGTAAATTAAGTAAGTAATTCAAGGTTAAATGTAGGTCAATGTCAGATATAGGTCAGGGGTTAATTATGTACATCACTAGGAGATGAAGTTTTCCAAGTATGGTTGCTGTAGGCCCAGGAGTATTCCATATACAAGCTTGACTAAAAACCTTAACAAAGGGGAAATAACTAAGTAATCCAAGGGTAAAAGTAGGTCGAGGTAAAATATAGGTTAGGGATTATTGATGTACATCACTAGGAGATGAAGTTGTCCAAGTATGGTTGCTGTAGGCCCAGGAGTATTCCATATACAAGCTTGACTAAAAAAAAACTTAACCAAGGGGAATTAACTAAGTAATTCAAGAGGAAATGTAGGTCAATGTCAAATATAGATCAGGGGTTGTTGATGTACATCCCTATGATAAAAGGTTGTCCAAGTATGGTGTCTGTATGCACAATAGTATTCCATGTACAAGCTTGACTAAAAACCTTAACCAAGGTTGACTAAAAACCTTAACCAAGGGGAATTAACTAAGTAATTCAAGAGGAAATGTAGTTCAAGGTGAAATATAGATCCGGGGTTAATGTACATCCCTATGAGAAAAGGTTGTCCAAGTATGGTGTCTGTATGCACAATAGTATTCCATGTACAAGCTTGACTAAAAACCTTAACCAAGGTTGACTAAAACCCTTAACCAATGGGAATAAAATAAGTAAGTCAAGGTTAAATGTAGGTCAAGGTCAAATATAGGTCAGGGGTTGTTGATGTACATCACTATGAGATGAAGTTGTCCAAGTATGGTGGGTGTATGGCCAGGATTCCATCTACAAGCTTGACTAAAAACCTTAACCAAGGGGAATTAACTAAGTAATTCAAGAGGAAATGTAGTTCAAGGTCAAATACAGATAAGGTGTTGTTGATGTACATCCCTATGAGAAAAGGTTGTCCATGTATGGTGTATGTATGCACAATAGTATTCCATGTACAAGCTGAACCAAAAACCTTAACCAAGGTTGTGTAAAAACCTTAACCAATGTGAATTAACTAACAAAGTCAAGCTTGACTAAAAACCTTAACCAAGGTTGAGTAAAAACCTTAAGCAAATGGGAATTAACTAAGTAATTCAAGATTAAATGTAGGTCAATGTCAAATATAGGTCAGGGGTTGTTGATGTACATCACTAGGAGATGAAGTTGTCCAAGTATGGTGGGTGTAGGGCCAGGAGTATTCCATCTACAAGATTGACTAAAAACCTTAACCAAGGGGAATTAACTAAGTAATTCGAGAGAAAATGTAGGTTACGGTCAAATATAGATCAGGGGTTATTGATGTACATCCCTATGAAAAAAGGTTGTCCAAGTATGGTGTCTGTATGCACAATAGTATTCCATGTACAAGGTTGACTAAAAATCTTAACCAAGGTTGACTAAAAACCTTAACCAAAGGGAATTAACTAAGTAATTCAATGTTAAATGTAGGTCAAGGTCAAATATAGCTCAGGGGTTGTTGATGTACATCACTAGGATATGAAGTTGTCCAAGTATGGTGGGTGTAGGGCCAGGAGTATTCCATCTACAAGCTTGACTAAAAACCTTAACCAAGGGGAATTAACTAAGTAATTCAAGAGGAAATGTAGGTCAAGGTCAAATATAGATCAGGCGTTATTGATGTACATCCGTATGAGAGAAGGTTGTCGAAGTATGGTGTCGTCTGTATGCACAATAGTATTCCATGTACAAGCTTGACTAAAAACCTTAACCAAGGTCGAGTAAAAACCTTAAGCAATGGGATTTAACTAAGTAATTCACGATTAAATGTAGGTCAAGGTCAAATATAGGTCAGGGGCTGTTCATGTACATCACTAGGAGATGAAGTTGTCAAAGTATGGTGGGTGTAGGGCCAAGAGTATTCCATATACAAGCTTGACTAAAAAACTTAAGGAAATGTAGGTCACGGTCAAATATAGATCAGGGGTTATTGATGTACATCCGATCGGGTTGACTACATAAGCTCTAACTATTCTTCGAATAGTCGAGCTAAAAAGCAACACGAATTCGTAATCGTTACTCGCCTATACAACGTGTTACAGCGTGTCGAAACCGCTGCTTGGGGTGGGTTTTCGGCATAGATTTTACAGTTGCTAATACATTAACATAAATCTCAAAGATCTTGAGTGTAAATTGCACTAAAAACGCGTCTAACTAACCTAAATTCACTTTTTAAAATCGAACACGTTCACTTCCTCATTATCAATGAATATTAGCCGCCATCATTGAAAATATTTCAATCACGTGCATGCGTGGTTTGGTTGGTTACTGAAGACTAACGAGAGGGAGAGGGAGAGAGGGAGAGAGGGAGAGAGAGGAGAGAGGGAGAAAGAGGAGAGAGAGAGAGGAGAGAGAGGAGAGAGGGAGAGAGAGAGCACCAGCCCCTCACCACAGTGTGGAGCTGTATTCTAAAGTAGAGCGGATTAATGCTAAGTAAGCTGTTTTCCGGCAGGTAATTGGGCATTGTTTTAGGTTCCTTTTGATAAATCCTAGTGAGCAGAACTTTTGCTTTTTTCGTCACTGTATTAATATGTGTGTTCCATTTCATGTCAGCAGAAAGTGTCACTCTGACGTTTACACTCATGATGTGACATTTGCTGGCATTAAAACGCATCCGCCAGGTAGATGCCCACATTTCCAAGGCTTCAAGGTCATTCTGAAGGCTAATGTGGTCTTGTATGCTGTTCATAGAGCTGTAGAGCAGGCAGTCATCTGCAAACAAGCGGACTTCACTGTGTCGGGCAAGTCATTTATGTGGCATAGAACTAGTAATGGGCCGAGAACTGTCCCCTGTGGCACTCCAGAATCCACCAGCTGTCACTGCATCTGAGGTCTCACCGTCAACAACAACCTTCATGTGGCGATTTGTTAGGATGTCACTAAGTCAGTAATTAATTGGACCATCAATGCCGTAGTGCCTGAGTTTATGGAGCAGCTTCCTGTGTGGTAATGTGTCGAATGCCTTCGAGAAGTCGAGTAGGGCAATGATGTCAATCTGTGCACCTTGGTCGTAGTTTTGGAGAAGGTCGTGCATGGTTATTATCAGCTGGGTCTCACATGAGTAGCCTGATCTGAAGCCATGGTTGAGTGATGTCAGGATCTTGTACTTATCGAGATGGTCGAGAATGTGTTTGCAGATTATATGCTCTATCAGCTTGCACGTGCTGCAGGTTATAGAGACGGGTGGTGGACGTCACCTTTCTTGTAAACTGGAGCTATGTTGGCGTTTCTCCAATCAGTTGAGAGTAAACCAGAGTCAATAGATCTTTGAAATATATGTCGGAGAGCTGGCGACAATAGCACTGCACAGTTCTTTAAATATATTGGCGATGTCATCGGGCCCCTTCGCTTTGCTGGTGTTAATATTTGTTAGAAGCGTTTCGACTCCGTTTGTAATTAACTTCAATGGAGGAATATATTTATTGCATCAGGTCCTGGTGTCAGGTAAGTCGCTGTCTATGTCTTATTTTGTGAATACGGACTTTAATTGGTCTACCAGTATCTGTGCCTTGTCTTTACTTCCCGTCAGCAGATGGGCCATTTTCAATAGGGGAGATATTCCATCGTTGTCTTGTCGTCGGGACTTCACGTACCTCCAGAATGATTTGAAATTGTTTTCTTCAAGGCCCTTCTGGATAGTGGCGTTTATATGGTCAATTTCTGCTTTATTGAACGCTCGTTTACACTCCTTCTGGTAATCTTTATATGTATTCCATTGTTTGATCTTTTTGGCATGCTTATATAGCCGCGATTTTCTCTTATTCATCCTTTTCAGTGTCCTGTTAAACCATGGGATGGACTTCCGTTTCTCGCACATCTTGGATGGTACGTGTTTGTCCATGGTGCTGGAGACCCCGACCTTGAATTCCTCCCATAACTCCTCGACAGAAGTTGATTCATCATGGCTTACAATGGAATCTGATAGTGCATTGACCATCCTAGTGTAAATACCATCCCAGTCTGCTTTGGAGAATAATTATATCTTTCTGGGAGTTTTTTTGACGTAGCTGTGGTATAACTTCAATGTCAGTGATGACCATGGCGTGATCGCTGATACCTGGGACCGAGGTGGATATCTTGACAAGGGATGGATTATTGGTGAAAACGAGGTCCAGAATGTTGTCGTTTCGGGTGGGTTGATGGTGAACTTGGGTGACTCCGTGTTCAATTGACAGGTCGATGAGTGCTTGTTGTACATCCCTCTCAGGAGCACCACTCCTAGCTGACGACTGGGACCAATCAATGACAGGGCAGCTTAATTCTTTATTTCAAGGACAAGTCCATTTGACAAGGTTTTTATGTTATGAACGTCCTTGAGCTTAGACCACACCAAATAGTTTTACTTTATAATTTAACAGAATTTCATCTAATAAGGTCAGTCTCTCATACTTTCACTATTCGTATGGATGCTGTGGGACCTTCTTGTACATGACCTGCATGAATTAAACAATAGGTTCACATACTCCTAAGAAGGAAAAATCCAACCTCGTCATATCACCCAATATTGTTTTCATTTTTTGGCCACGGAAACTCTGTTTACATCACGTGACCAACAGGTTCAGTGTTTTCTTTTAAATGCTACAAATATGCTGAAAACTGGTGTTAAAAGCACCCCAAAATGTTCCTCAAGTGAAACTTGGTAGTAATGGATCAAGATTTGCAAGCAAACTGTGTCTGTGACCTCAAAACGGCCACACTATTGTTTTTATACCGGACTACTTATGCATACACCCCTGGGCCATTTTACGTCATTTGGTATAGTCTAACCTATAAGTGTACCAGTCTCACTACAAATCATTCTACAATGTTCACTATTCAGAACTAGGTTCTATTCCTTGGTACAGTACCAAGTTTGAAGCAAATATCTCAAATGGTTGTCACACAGCAGCTGTGTAACTCCACCATGTGACTGTCCACATTCCGCCTTAAATTGAGCTACTACAGAACTATGGAGAATTTTAATAGATAATGGATTAAAAGCACAAAAGTCCATACAGTCACATAGTATTACCCTAAATAGTGTTATAGCTACATATAAAGTCAAACTATACCAACAAAATGGTCGACAGACAAAAGGGTACTGGCTTGGAACGGTCAGTCAACACATTTGCTTTATGACACGGGAGGAAAGGAAAAACAATGTTTTCTGAGTACTAGTGTATTGGTACTATACCGATGTCACGCCAACTTTTTTTTTTTTTTTTTTTTCAAATTTTTTTTTTTTTTCTTAATCTTAATTGTCCACCAGGCAGCCAATATCAATGAAACAAGAGGGTCATGATGGCCCTAATTCGCTCACCTGTCTCCATGAACACCAGAGAAGAATGTGACATTGAGTTAATATGTGTTTTAAAAAAATTTTGCTATTTTTAGATGGCGGTCATCTTGGATTAAGCGATGACTCTCATTTTATCAGATCTGAAAATTCTTCACCCAAGGATCTTAACTTACTATGATGTTTGGCCATCATCGCCATGTGGTCCCTGAGAAAAAGACGTTCACAATCTCGAATAAATGGACCTTTTGGCGGCCATCATGGATGACATAATCATCCGATTCCGACAAATATTGCACCCGAGCAATCGTCTCATCGAGACGTTCAATTTTATATATGACATGAGCATATTCAGTCAAAAATAAAATTTGACCCCAGTTTGACCCCACGGGCCACGCCCATTTTTGACCCCGGGTTCACCATTTTCACAACTTTGAAAGAGCATTGTACATCGATCATTCCTACAAAGTTTTGTTGAAATCCGGTTGGCGGTTCTTGAGAAGAAGATTTTTGAAGAATTTGTGATATTTTTAGACGGCGGCCATCTTGGATTACGTAATGACGTCAATCACCTACAGGTTATTTACATACACTGGGATATTATATTTGACAAATAAAGCTGATAAATCAAGATCTTAGAAGATTGTGAAGGCAATAATTGTCCGTCTGCGATACGAAAAGAACAAAATTTGTTGCATCGCGGAGTTCGATCGTTTACTCTTGTCACAGCGCAGTAACTTTAAATTATGTTCAATGCGACATAGCTACAAGAAACATAAACTTCCAACTTCAAATTCTACAAAAAAAACAACAAATCTCACAAAGGGCCTAGGCCCACCTTATAAGTGTACCAGCTCACTACAAATCATTCTACAATATTCACTATTCAAAAATAGGTTATATTCCTTGGTACAGTACCAAGTTTGGAGCAAATATCTCAAATGGTTGTCACACAGCAGCTGTGTAACTCCACCATGTGACTGTGCACATTCCGCCTTAAGTTGAGCTACTACAGAAATATGGAGAATTTTAATAGATAATGGATTAAAAGCACAAAAGTCCATAGTTTTATTATTACAGTCACATAGCACTACCCTAAATAGTGTTATAGCTACATATAAAATAAAACTATACCAACATGTATGCCACTCTGGAATGGTCGACAGACAAAATGGTACTGGCTTGGAACGGCCAGTCAATACATTTGCTTTATGACACAGGAGGAAATGTTTTCTGAGTACTAGTGTATTGGAACTATACCGATATGCGAAAACAATACACTTACGCCTAATTTTGGCAAATTTTGGAACAGTGTCGCGATGTCGAGCCACTTTCCCAAACTTCTTAATTGTCCAAGAGGCAGCCAATATAAAAAAAAAACCTGAAACAAACACACTATAATGACTGTTTTGGTGTTTTTTACTGTCACATTCCAAGCCCAATCACCTGTAGGTAATTTACATACACTGGGATATTATTATATTTGAACTCAGAGTTATTACTGGTCCAGCTGCGCGAAACCCTTGCGTGTCTAACTGGTTCTATGACATGGGTGATTAACAGTCTGTTGATAAAATATGGCATGAATTTCTGTTTGCCCGCTTGCGAGTCCTTTGTCTCAATAAAGCTCCTTAATCTGGTAGCTCTTGTATTAAGCGTAGATGTGTATTTAGAATCGGTTATACCACCAGTGCCAAAAATGGCATCACTGATTTCACGCCTATCATTTAACGCGTATCCTACATTTTCCTCCAAATATATCGATACATTTTGTTTCAGGTGACGTGTACACAAAATTTGTGATGAGTCGGGTAAACAGTTGTTAATGGATGTTTTGAATGAAAGTTCTTCATCAGAACCGATTACCAGTTCAGTCATTTCACGTTCTGTCAAACGATCTCCTAGTTGATGCATAAACGCGCTGTATGTTTTAGTGTTTGAATTTGTGTGTATGTATGTTGGACCAAAACAGACTTGATGGTCCATGGTAGAACGTCTTAACACTGATAAGTCTTTAATTGTACACTGTTGGCGTGACATGGAAGTCACCAAGGTTGTAGGTTTTATCTATGTCTAGCACAGTTCCGCCAGGCTTATAACAGAACCTCTTAACGTCATATATTTGTTGTTCTGTAAATAAGGTTACCACAGGATGATTTAAACCCTAATTAATGTGCTGTACGTTTTGAAAAAATTCGTGCGTTTGTGTCATTTCCTCAACTACAATTATTTGGTCTGCTGCATTTGTTTGTATGGTTGTTTTCTTTTCCATGTTATATTTTAAATTTCGTAACTGCTTGTCATCACGCTGTTTGTCAAATTCATCATAAGTTTCGTGTTCATATGTTACTTTCAACAGTATTAACAGACTGGTGTTTTAACTTTCCTTTAAGTTCATTTCGAACAGCCGGTTTTGTTTTAATGTACGGTTTGTTTTGTTCTATGTGTTTCACATTTCCGTGCAACTGTCGTTATGGAAATGTACCGATGTATTCGACAATTGCATTGTCGAGAGGTAAATACCCGTGAATGTTCGGCACGTTTCCTATGCAAGTCACCCGTCTTCTAAATCGTGGAGATGCTTTAAGTATCTGATACAGACGATTAACCTCCAGAATGCTTTCCGGTTCTGGTTGTGGATCTACTGGAACATACGTGTGTTTTTTGTTGACAGTTCTTTCAACACAGTACAAATTGTTACGTTTTGCCAACGACACCCAGCGTCCGTCCTTCTCAACGAAAATTGCTTTGGGGCAACATGCCTTCTTCCATGCACCGCAGTCGTCCCAAATTTCTGATCGATTTCCATGCGCGCGCTTTTCGATGTTCGTCTTGTTGTTGATTATAAAAAACATCCCGTCCTTTCGTCCTGTTGGTATTTTGGTTAAAACGGAGTGTGGATCGCGAACTATTTTTATAGTGGTATTTATGTCCATGAAGTTGTTCCCTAATGGTCCTGGGTGGAATTGTTCTGGAGTCTCGTCATTCATGTCTGATGAATTGATGTCTTTGTCCGGGCTCGCAATGCATGTGGTCTCTTCCAGTATCGTAGATATATCAAATCGAGTGGCAGGAGATGAATCAAGTTAATTGTAGTTCATTGTTTTCAGTCGACACACTAGGCATTAGTGGCAATTGAAAATGCATATCAATATCCATGTGTGTATCATTTGATGTCGAAGGACATTCAGTGGTCGTATTACTTGACGTAGGATGATTTTCACCTGTGTGTTCAGTGATCGTATAACTCGGTGTATGTGAATGTTCCCTGGTGTGTTCAGTGTCCATGTGTGTGTCACTCAACGTCGGCGGATGTTCAAGTTGGTGTTCAGTGCTCGTGTTAACATTGTATTCAGTGATCGTATAGCTCGGTGTAGGTGGTGGATGGTTGTTGGCACTTGGTGTGTTCAGTGTTCATGTTTGTGTCACTCAACGTCGGCGGATGTTCAAGTTGGTGTTCAGTGCTCGTGTCAACATTGCGTTCAGTGATCGTATGGCTCTGTGTAGGTGGATGTTCACTGGTGTGTTCAGTGTTCATGTTTGTGTCACTCAACGTCGGCGGATGTTCAAGTTGATGTTCAGTGCTCGTGTCAACATTGTGTTCTGTGATCGTACAATTCGGTGTAGGTTGGTGTTCACTGGTGTGTTCAGTGTTCATCTTTGTGTCACTCAACGTCGGCGGATGTTCTTCAGCGTGTTCAGTGCTCAAACAGCCTGTTGAGCAGGATTCATCATGCTTGTCAATGATCAGTACTTCATACCTGATACGACATTTGATAACTGATTTGGATGTCGGGTGTGTCCGTGTTTGTTTTAATTTAGCTACATCAATGAATGTCGGCATGATCGATTGATGCTTATCTATTGACGATCTACTCACATCAACTAATGGGACAAAATGGTTTGGCGCCAAATGTCGCTTTGTGGTTTTGTTTGATTTCTGAGGTAGTCGTGTGTGGGTCCATGATCGATATTTTCCCCTTTTCCGGATCGCTGAATGGTGGTTTGAAGGCGTTGTTGAGTGTTTGAAACACAATGTCTTTAGCTCCATTGAGACATGAGTAAATTGACTGTACCGGAACATTCAACAGATTTGACAAAGCTATGAGCCGATATGTGGTCGAGTAGCTACCGGGTACTGCGCAGTTTAAGCAATCAGCATCGTAATCGTCAGACAGCAGTTCAATAAGTGGGTACAGGCGGTGGCACGCGATTTTCTCCTTATTCAAAACCATTTCGATACAACAGCGATACTTCAGTTCAACACTTCTTGATTCGTCTCCAGTAAGGACAGTTGAAAAGGCATTAAACAAGCAATCACCGTCACCAGTGCATTGCAACGCGGCCTTTGAAGACGTGTGATAAGTGTTCAGGTATGCGTTGGATATGGGATCTTGTACATGATCACGGAAATCGGAGTGTAATGTCGATTGAAGTGGAATACGTTTCAAGAACATATTTTCTCTGACGACAGCGACGGACAGCGTCTTCAAACCCTGGTTAGCAGCCTGAATAAAACACAACAGGGTAGCCATTATATATATGTTTTATAATATCAGTGTAGATCCTGATCAGACCGGGTATATGTGTTACACTATATGTGCGGCACGTGAGTGTAGGACAAATCCATAAACCATATATGAAATACACATATTGTTAAGATCCATGTGATAACCTGCCCTGTTGTTTGATTTTTTAATACTATAAGTAGTACCAGTTTAGGAATTTCAAAGTACTCCCCTCAGGTACACAGACGGGAGTAGTTTGAAAATGGCTAGTCGGCCCATTTTCAAAGTACTCCCCTCGATCCATTGACGGGAGTACTTTGAAAAGACTAGCCATTTTCAAAGTACTCCCCAAAAATATACTAAGCTGTGGGTTTAAGAAATGATTTTAGACTTTTGAATAATCTACGCATTTACATTGTCATCATCATTTCCCTTTTTCAAAATGGTAACGAGTGGGGTGTATAATTATGTATATGGCTGTATAAGCCCAGCATATGAAACAAGGCTTAACTTATGAACGGAAACTAAATGACTAGCGCACTAGTGTGTGTCGGTTGGGAGATGTGTGTGGGTGCAGTGGGCTGTCAACATTGTTTAGTCTTCCAACTTGTAGTATGCAATTTCCTGTCGATCTCTTACTTGTGTTTCTTTGATTGTAGCTATGGTGCCTGGCACCAGATACTGATCTGATGAATGCAGATAATATCGTGTTTCAGTCACACAAGTGCAGTCACAAAGTCATACCTGTGTAATTATTTCTAAAAAATACCAAGTCTACAGTGTGGCGTGGCACCTAGATTAGGCAGCAAAGCTTTATGGTGAACCAGCAATGTACTAGAAGTCCGCAAAACCATAAACCCAACCAACATTGCTTATTACGGGTAAAATTTGTTTTCGTTATGCTAATTATATTATTTACTACCTGTCCTTATTTTATGTCACGATCAGTGGTTGAATATACAACTGTTTCAGTGTGGTATTTGAAACCGGAGAGACTTGAGTGGCGTAACATAAACAAAATACATATCTCGCAAAAAAAAATAAAAATTTTAATGATTAAAATGGGAACAACTGGAAAAACATGCCATCACAAATAAAAAAATCAACTAAATACATTTTTTTTTTCAAATAATACTAGTTTTCGAGTCCGTGAGTGGTCATACACGATATTAGACATTATGTATAAATTTGTTCCCTTATTGGAGCTGCAAAGTCTAATGGAAATCAAAACAAGAAAATAATAGCTAACAAAAAACAAAAGTTTTAACCTACATCAAATATTCCAAAATCCAATTCCCCCCCCACGTTTAATGTATATGTATTACAAGTATCATCCCAGCAACGAACCGAGAAATACACTGCAGTTAGTTTTGGCGAATAACAAAACAAACAAAAAATGTGATGGCAACACGTGGTAAACACACTGTGCAAACATGTTGTAATAATGTATAACATGTTTACATCAATAAAACACCTCAGTGTGACCTTATTATTTCCTAACCTACAACATAAAGTGTAATTTTCATGCTAATAAGACAAGCATCCAAATATATAATAAACATGTAGAATATAAATTAACTTTTTGTCAAGTAAACTATTTTTTATACATTTTTTCGTTTGATTTTCCATTAGACATTACATGGGGCTTCCAATAAAGGTAACACCAACCTTAGATAGTTCCGCTCCCGGTAGTTACCTTATTTAATTTCATTATGTAAAGATCCTTTGGATAAAACAAACAATGTTTCGACACAGGTTGTTGCACTATTTGTTTTTTCCATAATGCAGACGTCCCAAACTAGCAAACATAAGGAATGGCATATATCCGTTCTGGGTGCACAATGTAACTGTGTATTGGCGGTTTAAATAAATCACAAGCCCCAGCTACACGCTTACACAAGTTTATAATGTATACATTTGTAAACTTTTTATGCTCGTAACGTAGGTAACATGTAGTAAACGCTGACCGAATCGCTACAATAGAAACTGTGCAATAAGCAAATCATGTTCATTTCACGCGACAACGACTAATGGCAACGCACCCAACCACCCGTTTACACTTTTTGCCCCGAAACAAGATAATTATCTACTTACTTTGAAATGGTCCAAACAGATATATTAATATCAAAAAGGAGATATCTTAATTCTTATCTGAAACAATGGAAATCTTATTCACAAATCTATAACATTGAGATATCTCTAATTGTAATACAAGATATCTAATTCATGGAATAATATATAGACTATTTCTTAAATTTAATTAAAAAAAAATACCTAATTCACAAATCTAAGTTAATCTTTTTTCGAGATATTTCGTTTCGGGAATAAATATTACTAAACAAGTAGATGGCCGCGGCCCGCATGTCGCACCGGCCCTAACGAGAGCTGTGGATATGGGAATACAAATGAATAAAATCTGGACGCACGTAATAGGACGCCAATAAAATGCCACTAATATGTCACGCAATAATCAAGATAATCCAAACCCAAAATAAGTTTGCAAAAGATATTGGTACTCTTCACCGTAAAAAAAGAAACTTTTACCACAAATAATTTCAAAAACAATTAACACAAAATGTTCTTCTTTAAGTAATTTGGGCCTTTACCACCCTGGGCATGAAGATAAACATGGGTGGGCTACAAAATAAAAATATAGAATAAGGTTAAAGGTTAAAAGTTTAAAATGGCAATCCGACTTATTGTATTGCAAGAGATATTTAGGTTAACCAACCCGACCTTGAAATTTGACATGACCTTGGGTAGCAAGGCCGGCTTGGTATTGTTCTATGAAATGGAAATATGGATGATGAAGAAAAAAAAGTATAACAAAGTTTTCAAGTAAATCCGACTTAATGGTTGCAGAGAATAAGGGGTACCAGGAATAAAATTTAACGCAAATATTTGAAAAATAACGTTAAACGCAAATCTCTAAGTGAATTTGAACCTTAACCTTGGGCAATCAGGGTCCGCATGGGTTGAGGTATAAATATGGATGATGATAAATAGGTTATATGAAGGTTTATTTTCAAGTCAACTCCGACTAACGGGTTGCAACCAGATAAGGGGTACCACCCGAACAACTTTTAATGCGAAACCCGACCCGCACACCACCGGACTACGGACGAAACGTTACGCCGTACTATGTCGCGCTAATCCGCAAGCGGGCGCGACAAAAAACTGGTGAGCCATACAAATCACAATAAACAGTACACAATCATATATACACCATTAAGAATTATATAACTAATGTGTACATCACAAACGTAATAAATCCCTGTCTGTACCCCCAACCCAAGATTGAGCCACTAACTCAGCTGACTCGGCACGATGTAATCAGCGTAGCTTGAAAAATGCAGACGCAGGTCAATGTCATAACAAACACAAAATAAACTAGAAAAAAACAGTAGATCAGTGTTCTAAGAAATACCGAATATGTTTTACACTGGTAGTCAGGTCGTTGAGTTACGGTTACGATTGGAGTAAATAAAACCAGAATATTCATCAACGTCCGGATACTGGAATAAATTTACATTACATGTATATGAACAAATCATTGAACAGTAACAAAAATGCCATTTATTTTTCAGTCAACACAACAGTTACATATATGTTGTCCAAACTCGAAAAAATGGGGGCTTAATTGGTTTGAAAAAATGTAGCCAAGCCCCCAAACAAGCATGTGGCATTCCACGCAGTTATGATCAGGTACCCACAATTAATCCGCCAATAATTTTGACAACCATCTCTTGATATCAGACGCCGTTTGTTTAAAACGAGCTCGTGGTTAAGCAGACCAGTGAAATACATTAGGAAAAAAACTCCCCATTAATCTCGTTGGCGGTACACAGATTATATGTAATGCTTGCTACAGACAGGATTGGCCATAGATTTTATTTTTAAAAAACGCATAATTTCAAAATAGTTGTATCATACATAAATGACCAACATAATGCGACCAGCATCATAATTAATCAACTAGCATGTGCATTTTTCCTGAATCAGGAGGAAATCAATATACATATAAACAAAAGTACTAATGGTTACTATATGAATTTAGCTAACCATATAATAGTGCTATATAAACAGAATTAAAAACAAACCCCCAAAACGCGGGAGGAGGCATTTACTGGTGGAAACTATCGTAACTCCTGTTTTTTGCTACAAAATCCGTTTGTCAACTACTTGGCATGGATAAATTCAGCCGAGGTAATATGTTTACGACAAGGTGCGAATTACCGAGCGGCCAGCCACTGTCAAGGAACAGAGTGTGGCAAATGGGGTGTAAAGTGAATGGGTCGCCAACAACCTTAACCATACCTAAACATGACAATGTCCAATATTGGAATAATTGACCAAAAAGGATTTCCGAAATTATTATAATGACAAACACGGGATATAAATTGCATTTCGACCAGTCGCGTTTCTAGTCGTCAATAGTCCGACATGCAGCACAAATCATTTTTGTTTAGATATGAAAAATAGTTTGTTGTTTTATGGGAGTAATTTTGAAAATTTGCCTGATTACAATTTTTCAAGGGACATACGGACATTTGCCCTCTAGAGACATCCGCCCACCCCCAGTCCAAAAAATGCACAGGTGGACATCTTTGCACCCACTCCCCCCCCGCCCCCCACCCCCCCCATCCCCCCCCCCTTTTACGATGGCCCTAATGGCAATATACAATGACCAAATGCAGTAGAACGCATTACCTTATACCATAAACGCGCCCGGGGAGTACTATTTGAAAATGCAATGTATACCCAATTGTTTTTCAAAACCAACAACCCCTCAGTAACTCCAAATCCATGAGGTGCAAGAACGAATGGAAAGTATGCACAACCATGACCAACGTTGTAAGACGCTTATCTTATATCATAAGCGCGAAGGCTGATTATATGCGTCACATCGTCATGGCTCGATTCATTTTGTTTTCGGGGAGGGGTAAACTTTGAAAATGCAGTGATTTACCCATCCATTTTCAAACCACTTCCCCCTCAGTAATCTCATACATGAGAAACATGTGCGATGGAAGAATAAACACAACCATCCGACCAACACTGTAGACGCTTATCTTATACCATAAACGCTGTAGACTGATTCATATGCGTCGACACCAAACGTTCATAGCTCCAGTTCATTTTGTTTAGTGGGAGTATAACTTTGAAAATGGCAGTGTTTACCCCCATTCTTTTCAAAACCACTCACCCCCTCAGTATCGTCATACCATGAGTTAACATGTACGAATGGAAGTATGCACAACATCGACCAACACTGTAGAACCAGCTTAATCATTATACCATAAAATCGCGTTAGGCTGAATTCCTATGCGTCACAATAGTCATGCTCCGTTCTTTTTGTTTAGAAGGGGAAGTACTTTGAAAAGAGCAGTGTTTTACACCCACTTTTCAAACCACCTCCCTCTCAGTATCTCATAAACATGAAGTACATGCCAACGGACGGAAGTAATTGCACAACATCGACCAAACACTGTAGACGCTTAATCCTTTATACCATAAACGCGTAAGCTAATTATATGCGTCACAATCGTCATGCCGTTCCGTTTCTTTTTGTTATTTAGGGGAGTAACTTTTAGTAAAAATGGGAGTGTTTACCCATTTTATTTTCAAACCACTGCCTCCTCAGTAAAATATCATAGACACGAGTTACATGCACGGCTGGAAGTAATGGCACAACATTCGACCAACCACTGTTTAGACGGCGTAACTTATTAAAGCCATAAACGCGTATGGCTGATTAAAATAATGCGTCACAATAACCATCGACTGCTCGTTTCATTATTTTGGTTTTAGGGGAGTACTTTGAAACAATGGCCATTGGTTTCACGCCCAATTTTCAAACCCCCCCCCCCCCCCCCCCCAGTTATCTTCATACAAGAGTACATGCAACGCTGATTCTGATGCGCTTCACAACTCGTCATTTTTGTTTAGGGGAGTACTTTGAAAATGGGAGTGTTTTACCCAATTTTTCAAACCACTCCCTCTCAATATCTCCATACATGAGTACAATGTACGACGGAAAGTAATGCACAGCTAATTGACCAACGCTGTAGACGCTTAAATCTTATACCATAAACGCCGTGGGTCAGATTATATGCGTCACATCGTCCATGCTCGTTTCTTTTTGTTTAGAGGAGTTTCCTTTGAAAAATGGTCCGTGGTATACCCATTTTCCAAACCACTACCCCCATCCCCTCAGAATATATCAAGGGACATATGATGAAAGTTTGCACTTAATGCCCAACAATGAGGACACAAGATCCTATTAAATACTGAACGCGTTAATAACAAACTGCGTAGAAATTGATCGAAACTTTATTGGGAGGGGTAACTACGTTGAAAATGGGCCGACTAAGCCATTATTTCAAAGTACTCCCGTCAGTGTATTGAGGGGAGTACCTTTTTAATCAGGGGGAGTACTTTGGAAAATGCGAATACACCGGCAGTATAGATCCTGATCAAATATATGGGAGCCGGACATAATCCCACCCAAGGGCCTCCCCCCCGGGACAAAATCCCCCCTCCCCCCACCCCCCGTTGCTTTTTGACACAGCGGGGACAAAAATCCCCCTCCCCCCCGTCCTCAGATGCAGGGTAGGACAAAAATCCCCACCCCCCCCCCCCCCCCCGCGCAGACATGCAGGGTAGGAACAAAATCCCCCCCCCGCTCAAATGTAGTGGGTAGGTACAAAATCCCCCCCGTACAGAAAATGCAGCTAGGACCAAAATCCCCCCGCCCCCCCCTCAGATGCAGGGTAGGACAAAAATCCCCCCCCCCAAGCCCCCCCCCCCCCCCCACAACCAGTTACATAGAACATTTAATTTTGTTAATAATTCTTAGCATCTTTGGTTTCTTGAATAATTGATGATGGTATTATGATATTATGATCACTTAATTATTTTTCAAACTGGTTTCTCTGATCACTTTAATCATGTTATTCAAGCTAATTAAAGTATGTTTGGTTTTCAAATTGGTTTCTTTGATGCTCTTTCACACGTCATGTTAGTCAGGTTAATTTAATTATTTATGAATATTTGTTAATAATGAGTTGATAATTATGAGATATCTCACTCAAGCCGTTATCACGCATTTGAGGTGGTAATTAACATATGTATATAAGTTCATTAAACATGATGGGAATCACAGGTTATAGGTTACCATACCTGCATAGATTCTCCTATATTTGACGCACATTTTTGGAGCCTGAATTATAAATGCAACATTTATCAAAATTCGGAAATATAAACCAGACCGACGACCATCGGCCTGCTTCTTTACTGGGCTATATATCCCGGGTATGGAAGGTGTTCGAGCCAATTCCCACCCTTAAATATGAGCCGAATGAATGGGAATCACAATCTTCCATTATGGAGTTTATTACCAGTAACAAAGGTTCGTTAAGTTAGTTGTGTTTCAATGGGTTTTCTTATACCAAGAAGAAAGAGTCTAAAATCGTCCATACGATGGAATGTTCGAAACGTGGTAGTCTCAAATGCAACGGCGGCCGTAGTCACAGATTTGAAGGTAAGTTCAGGTGTAAGTTTCAGCAATGTCAATCAATTGTTCAACTATCACATATGTACATAGTTGCAATAACAAGTCTACCGTGAAATATGTACAGAACTGCAATGCCAATAATTTGTTCTATCATGAAATATGTACAGAGCTGCAATGTCAATAATTTGTTTCTATCATGAAATATGTACAGAGCTGCAATGTCAATAAATTGTTCTCCACATTGAAATAGTACTGCAATGCCAATAATTCTATGTATCATGAAATATGTACAGAGCTGCCAAAGGTAATTAATTAATTTTATTATATTTAGCTTCAGGCTGACGAGATCACATCATCTACTACACACACACACGAGGCAGACCACTTCGCCATTGAAGCCGCAAAACTCCGATCGGGGATAAAGACGGTTGTGAAGTCTAGTCGTGGACAACCGGGTCAGATAATCGCCGACCAAATGCACAGTTATCCTGTCCAGGTATGAACATTCTTGTCTAACTTTCACAATTAGTCTACCAGTTCTCCGGCCAGTAATATATCAGGTTAGTATCTATAGCTCTACTCAGCAATTCCCAAATGTGGATATAAATGTCAAAAAATCAAAATGGCCGCCATAATTTGATATTGTGGTTCTTGTCTCATTTTCACAATTAGTCTGCCAGTTCTCCGGCCAGTAATATATCAGGTTAGTATCTATAGCTCTACTCAGCAATTCCCAAATGTGGATATAAAAGTAAAAATCAAAATGGCCACCATAATTTGATATTGTGAGTCTTGTCTCACTTTCACATTTATTATGATGCAGTTATACGTGATATATACGTTTACATAATATTATAATGTATGTTCCAGGTACGTGTTGCTGCGGGAGAGTTGACTCCCTTAAGCGGACCGTGAGGAGAACCAAACATGCCGGCGCCCCGAGAGAGCCAGACTCGCTAAACGCTATTCCTCACCCACTCCCTGACAAGTACCGAACAACCGGCGGTGACGACAACATGCCCTTCGTTTTATATGACAACGGGGCATCCGACAACCGCATCATCATCTTTGGGACGGACACCGGAGTCAACCTACTCGCCGACAACGACACCTGGTTCATGGATGGGACATTTGGGACATCTCCCCTTCAGTTCGAACAACTGTTTGTTATCCGTGTGAAAGTGGGCGACGTCGCCGTATCAGCCGTATATGCCTTGTTACCGTCTAAGAGCCAGTCAGTGTATGAGGAGTGTTTGTCTAGTCTTCTAGATGCGTGCCTTCTGCGAGACATCCGCCCAACACCATCGGTCGTCATAATGGACTTCGAACTTGCGATCCACAACGCCGTTAGACCATGTTAGGAGATGTAGACATTAAGGGATGTTTTTACCACTTGACGCAGAGTACTTGGAGGAAGGTTCAAGCAGAAGGTTTGGCGACCGACTACAAGGACAACGACGAGATCAAGCAGTTCGTGGGGATGATTGACGGACTGGCGTTCCTGCCCGTGGATGACGTTAAGGAGGGCATGGATGCGCTCAAGGAACTCGCCCCAGACTCCGTCGAACCTGTGATCGACTACTTCGATACCACCTACGTGAGTGGAGGCTTCAAGACCGTCCGCGGAAACGAATGGCGTCATCCGAATGCGTCGAACACAGCCACGATTTCCCCCGGCAACCTGGAACGTGAACGAGGCTACACTTGGCGGCGGTGACCGAACGAACAATCTCTGCGAGAGCTGGAACAACGCGTTCAAACATCTGATCGGACATAGCAACCCGAGTCTATGGACGGTCATAGGATGTCTACAGAGGGATCAGACGGCGATGTACACGGAGTTGGAACGACGGAGAACGGGACAGCCATCATCCAAGCGAAGGCGGAAGGCGACTATCGCTCACCAAGACCGACTGAAGAAGCTGTGCAGCCAATACCGCGATGGGGAGAAGACACTGGCGAGTTTCATGTATGCCATCGGGGAATGTATACGACTTGTCTGAACATTTGCTATCTTACATACATAGTGTAGTCATGTGCTCATAGACTTAAATGATACTCATGTGCTTGTGTACTTGTGTGCTCATAGACTTGCATAATAGACTCATGTGGTTGTGTACTTGTGTGCTCATAGACTTAAATGTTTAATAGACTCGTGTGCTAAATGTTATTCTCATCTGCTAATATGAACTTGTTGTGCCAATAAAGGTACCTGACACAAGATTTGTTTTTCAATTACATAATTCCTTACCAATAACTACATGGTTTGGCTCTCTCGTACATCTTCGCTACGGATACTTGAGAGCTCAATCAAGTTATATAAAATTGACAATATTATAGCTAGGAATATTGTATATGACCGGGGGGATTTTGTCCTACCCTGCACTCTGAGCGGGGGGGGGATTTTGTCCTACCCTGCATCTGAGCTGGGGGGGATTTTGTCCTACCCTGCATCTGAGCGGGGGGATTTGTCCTACCCTGCATCTGAGCGGGGGGGATTTTGTCCGGGGGGGATTTTGTCCGGGGGGGATTTTGTCCGCCTGTGTCAAAAAGCACGGGGGGGGGGGGGGGGCGATTTTGTCCGGGGGGGGGATTATGTCCTACACTCAATATATGTGTTACAATATCAGAGTAGATACAGAACATTCAGGGTAGGCATTATATATGTGTTACAATATCAGCGTAGATTCTGATCAGACCGGGTAGCCAGTATATGGATTCAAATGTCATAGTAGAACCTGATCAGACCAATATATGGATTCGAATATATATCAGAGTAGAACCAGACAAGACGGGGTCGCCAGTATATATTTTACAATATCAATGTAGATCCTGAGCATACAGTGTATAAATCACGCGTCAATATATGAAATACACATATTGTTAAGATCCATAGGATAACCTGCCCTGTTGTTTGATTACTACTATAAGTATTACTGACAGTATGGATCCTGATGAAATATATGTGTTACAATATCAGAGTAGATACAGAACAAATATCAAAGTAGATCGTGAACAAACAGGGTAGCCATTATATATGTTTAACAATATCATTGTAGATCCTGATCAGACCGGGTATATGTGTTACACTGTCAGAGTAGATTCTGTTCAGTATATATCCTGATCTGATCGACTAGACAGTATATATATCTACAACACAAGTGTGCGATCTGAAATGAGAAGGATGTTTGCAATACCCGAACATAATTTGTGTCATTTAAAATATCCCAGCAAACATCGGTATCGCATTACACATATATGTGATTAGCATAAACATTTATCGTTGCAACCAGCATATACACGAATCAGACTGCACATATGTGGACTCTGGCTCGATATACACTGTTTTCAACCTTCACTATCTACATAATTTTGGTGGTATTTCGTTTTAACTACAGTTAACAAAAAGCTCCTTCATTTCCGTTCTGAAAATCTTTATTTCATGTGCACTACACAGTGTCGTTTAATGGCTAGACGCATTGTATTGCGCGGCACGTGTCAAAGGAGATAACAGGTTAATTGGGCACCATAAAACACTACGGATTAAATCAACCGGTTCACGCGTCAATATATGAAATACACTTTAGACCGGACAATGTATATGTGGGTAACCTCTCTAAACCGGACATCACTGTAAACTAGGTATATGTAGGAACCCCACTAAACCGGAAATCACTTTAAACTAGGTATGTGTGCGGAACCTCTCTAGACCGGGCACCACTGCAAGCTAGGTATACGTGCGTAACCTATATAAACCGGACATCAATTTATACTAGGTATGTGTGCGAAACCTCTCTAGAATGAACACCGCTGCAAGCTAGGTATATGGGCGAAACCTCTCTAGAGCGGACACCACTGCACACTAGGTATGTGTGCGGAACCTCTATGAACCGGGCACCATTGTAAGCTATGTATGCGTGCAGAACCTCTCTAGACCGTACACCATTGTAAACTAGGTATGTGTGCGGAACCTCTCTCTAAATTGGACAGCACTGCAATATCGGTATGTGTGCGAAACATCTCTAAACCGGACACCACTGTAAACTAGGCATGTATGTAGAACTTCTCTAGACGGGTCACCACTGTAAACTAGGTATGTGTGCGTAACCTCTCTAGACCGTACACCACTGCAAATTAGGTATGTGTGCGCGGTATGTGCGCGTAACCTCTCTAGACCGGACAACACTGTAAACTAGGTATGCGTGAGGAACATATGTAGACCGAACACAACCGCAAACTAGGTATGTGAGCGGAACCTCTGTAGACCGGACAGCATTGTAAACAAGGCATGTGTGCGGAACCTCTCTTGACCGGACACCACTGCAAACGAGGTATGCGTGCGGAACCTCGCTAAACCGGACATCACTGTAAACTAGGCATGTGTGCTGGACGTCTCTTGACCGGACACCACTGCAAACTAGGTATATGTGCGGAACATCTCTCGACCGGACACAACTGCAAACTAGGTATGTGTGCGGAACCTCTACAGACAGGACAGCACTGTAAACTAGATATGTGTGCTCCGTTCATCAGCATTCAATGCAGAAAATGGCTACTACCACGCCAGTGAAATCGTCTAAAAGTGTGTACACTGTAAGAGGGGCATGTGGCCGCTGCACTGCAAGTACCAGTCGAGAACCATTGCATGTACATTCGCTTGAGATAATACGAATGAAACATTTTCTTATAATATACGATTCTTTCGAAGCACCTGTGACTAAAATTATATTTGAACCGTTAATTTCAAACAGTCAATACCCATATCCGGCAATATACGGTTATATGTATAAGCTTGCTCATATTGCTGCATCCATATTGTAATTGTTCACTGCCACTATTGCCCACTACTGCTTACTGCTACTGGTGTCCGGTCTAGAGAGGTGCCGCAGTTTACAGTGCTATCCCGTTTAGAGAGGTTCCCCACATACACGTTGTTTACAGTGGTGTGGGGTCTAGATCGGTTCACCACACATACCTAGTTTGCAGTGATATCCGGTTTGGAGAGGTTGCGCACATATTCCTAGCTTGCATTTGTGTTCGGTCTAAAGAGGTTCCGCACACAAACCTAGTTTACAGTGCTGTCCAGCTTAGAGGGGTTCCGCACATACAGTTCACAGTGGTACATGTACCTACACGTGTAGGTTACACATTACCCCATTGCTACTTACTGCTCACTGCTAACTTCCTACCGATTAGGCTATACAGGTGGGGGTGAAATCAGTACACTGAACACGCATATCGTTTAACTATTGTTGTGACTGTATCTTATATGCTTCAACTACCTACTAAAGACTAAACATTATAACATATATTCTGGTCATACTATACAAATACACAGACTGATGTTTATCTAAACGTCTGACCAGGTAGCAATGTCCGCAAAATTATTGTTCGGTATTGATAGTGTAGAGCCAAATCATATTTCCCGGAATATAATATTTATGCTCCCCGAAAAAATATAGTTACCGCTTTGTCCGCTGTCCGCCGTCCGAGTTTCACGTTAAAGTATTTCAAATTGCTATATCTCGGTGACCGCTTGCGATATCAACTTGAAACTACATTATACACATTGATCACCATGCCCATGTTGGTCAATGTCTAATATGTTTGCCATACAGTCACTATTTAAAGTAGCAATAATGACAGCAGCAACATGAATATATTCTAATCACATCATGCTATATTCTGAACAGACGGCGAATAAATAACATGTACATAGACGTTGAATATTAAAATATAACATGACTGGATGTTGTGTGTTTTACATCCATCTGTATTGGTGTTTATTGTCAAACAATAGGTGGGTATATCACCGTGTGGATATGGCCACTTCTCACTGATTTCTTGTTGGTCTATTGAAGGTGATTGTCCTGGTAGTGGGTGGCAACGACGTTTCATCCGTGGATTCCGACACTATCGTCAATGACCTCCATCAGTTGTGCTACAAAATACACGAAGCAAACAACGGGTAATTTCATTTATCAATATACTACTATTCCCGGACCTGTCATGGAGACCTGTATACATAGGCTGACCGGGAGAATTTGATTGTTGATTTGAGTAATATATACTTCAAAATCAAATGAATCGTGCTTCATGAGAATAAAAGCATTTCACATAGTTTTAACATCGGCCATTATGTATTTCAGCTGTAAGGTAGCATTAAAATAGTTTCACCAATGGACATCATGATTTCCTATGTATCCATGCATGTTTCAGAGCGATAGTAATTGGTGAGCCGCATTCTGCATAGCAAACAAAATAATTTCCCCGGCTGTGCAAAATCGCCATACCACGTTTTATTGCCAAGTTCAACGACACGGTTGATGACGTCAATTGCAAGTTTGCACGGACCATTGCATGTGCAGAGAAAGTGAATTTTATGGATATAGTGGAGTGTTATGGATATAGTCGGAGCAGGCGACCATAGGCTGTCCATTTCCCAAATTATACAGTGAAGTTGCGGTAATGAACCCCATGCGACAAATAACTTAAACGTCCAGAGCCGGCGAGCCAATGTCCAGAGCCGGCATCCCAACGTCCAGCACCGGTGACCCAACGTATTGACCCAATATATTTTAAAATATGCAATCATCAAAATGTCATGTTCCGTGACGAATATACATGTATATGAAAAAGTAACATTTTTGCATGTTTAATTGTGGTATAGAGAACATATGACATACAATTTACTCAAGAATCTAACTATATTATGGGATAACTAGGAGTTCTGTGTGAATATAGAAAAATACAAATAGCCTATATTATTTTCCTATTTTATCTAAAATTAAAAAAAAAAGTGTCGTTATTACCGTAACGGTAACATGACGTTTTAGCTGCACTATCTCTTTTAATAACGCAAGTAGTGTTTTATTAATACTGTCACTCTACAGAATATTCAGTTACTTATAATTATCTATGCCATATAGTGTATATTTGCATGTTTCATGTTTCACGGATCATGCTGTTAATCGTCGAGTCATTATCAAGCTGTGCGTCTAATTATCACCGTGTTATATAATGGCGCGTGTTAGGACGTACTAACAAGTGGTCATCATGTTATGGTTATTAATTACGCCAGTCCATAAGTGAGTTGGTACACCGGCTGGCAAAACGCGCCTTGAAATGTATCTACCGCCAGCGTACAAACGTGCTATTTAGATTTCTACGTTGATCACGGAATATATATATATAGAAGGGAACAAAGCGGAACTCAGCAGTGTAGATCTAGATCAGCCGGCATATACATGGTTGCCTACTGATCAGGGCATACACTGCTCACTTAACCGAATGCTACTATTTAAGGAAAGACATTATTTAATAGAAATATGTATGTACGTCACTTAGTGATACCATTGTCTGTTATTATAGGATCATCATAATCCAGATTAAGAGTTTCTCAGTCAAGAACTATTATACTCATTTCCTGTATATAACTCATATATAGCGCGGATGTATCAATTACCAGATTACACGGCCACACATTACACACCAACCTAGGGCAGCCATATTCAGCGCTCGCGGCCGGGCCGCGATATAAACCTGTCCCCATATTGGCGGCTACTTGGAAAGCGTCCCATAATGGAACCAATGATTGGTCAATATATCCCACCTTATCTATAAGCACAGTTGATTGGCTGATCATTTGCAAGGGAGATATTAGTTTATTTTATATAACTAATATATACATACATAATTAAAATCAAATACATTTCATACTTTATAAAATGTTCAGTAGAAATTATTTATGATTGCCATAATTTAAAGGTTGAATATATATAACTAAATATGCATACACAATTGTGTGGATTAACAGCTAATACTGTAAACGTACAATGATATCTCCATAAAATCTCCATTTGGGTTTGTACTTTCACTCTCGCTATTGGCTGAAGGGGAAAACAAAAAAGATTGAAGAAATGCGTTATTATCTGAAGCGAATAAAGTGACATGGTTTGAACAGGAAGGGAGAACATTTTTTTACATCTGCCACTGTATTCTGTGTATAATGATGAAGGAGCTACAGCTCATTATTTGTTGAAATTGTTTTTTCACTTCCTGAATGGCCTATAAGTAGCCCCAATTCTCATGGATTCGTGCCTTCTCATTCCCTCTATGATCTCTCTATGATGGTTTCTGGGCTCTGAAGTAAGGAGGAATCACTTTTTTTAGCCCATTTTCTTCAGTAATTCTTCTGATACTGTGTATCTTGTATTCTTGCATGGTTTTATTAGTATATTTAGAGTACAGGTTTGTAGTATTAATGTCACATTTGGTAGTATATATGTATGTATATTAACATATATAACGTTGTTAAAATTGGTATATAGTATCGTGGTTCCAGTACTGGTCGAGTTTCGATTTGAAATCATTCACGTCATTTGAGTTCACAACATACTTCGGGAGTGAGTTCCAATCGTTTATTATCCTCTGTGAAAACTGTTGTGGGCGAAATGATGTTATACAACGTGGTTTGGCCAGTTTATAATCATGTCCACGAGTCCTCGAATGGCATATTGTAAAGAATCTGTCAGATGGAATGTCTTCTATACCGCGAATAATCTTAAAAGTTTGGATGATATCCCCTCTTCTCCTATGTGCTAATGTTGGTAGTTTAAGTTCTTTCAGTCTGTCTATGTATTCAAGGTCCTTCAGCTGAGGTATACAATCTTGGTTGCTTGTTTCTGAACTTTTTCCACACTAATTATGTCCTTCCTCAAGAATGGGTACCAAATAGTATTTCCATACTCAATATGTGGTCTTACCATAGCTTTATAGAGCATGAGGAATGAGTCTTTTTCAATGTAATCGAAGGAACGCACAATTAATGAGAGCATGCTATTGGCTTTGTTAACTTTTGAGGCGATGTGACTGCTGAATTTCAGATTTTGTTGGAATGTTATACCTAGATCCTTCTCTTCAGACACAGTTTCTAGATTAACCGAGTTCATTGAGTACAGATGTTCTTGATTATGAGTACCATAATGAATGGCTTTGCATTTGTTGACATTAAACCTTAGTTGCCATATATCTGACCAACTACATACGGAGTCCAGGTCCTGTTGAATTATGTTATAATCACTATCCTGTGAATATAGTTTATTATCATCAGAAAATATCTTAACTGTGCAATCAACTACTTCAGGTAGGTCATTTATGTAAATAATAAACAGTGTAGGTCCTAGGACGCTGCCCTGGGGTACACCACTTATAACATCCTGCCATGACGAACAATATCCCTTAACAGCTACATATTGTCGATGTTCCAATAAAAAGTCTGAGATCCATGATAATATATTGCCTTTAATGCCGTATGATAAAAGTTTGTGTAGTAAACGTTGATGAGGTACACTGTCAAACGCTTTTTCGAAATCTAAGTACACTGTATCCCAAGAGTTATTGTTCTCAATAAAAGTAGACCAGTCTTCCATTACATCAAGTAGTTGAAGAACACTGGAACGACCCGAGCGAAATCCGAACTGTGCACTAGATATGAGATTATTCCTATTCAGGTGTTCAATAACAGCAGCACGTATTAATTTCTCCAGGCTTACAGGCCGGTAATTACCAGGCGATGATTTGGTTCCTTTCTTGAATAATGGAGTGACACGAGCATCTTTCCATACTTTAGGTATTTTGCCACAATCAATAGATTTTTGGAATATTAGTAATAGCGGGGTTGCAAATACTTGAGCCATTGTCTTTAATAATAATGGATTCAACTCATCAGGACCCATCGATTTACCACCATCTAGTCCAAGTAGGATTTTCACAACACAATCTACATCAAGTTGTATATTTTCAAGGGGAACATTAAAGGTATGATCGGGGATGTCAGGAACATTTTTAATGTTTTCTCGTGTAAAAACACTGGCAAAGAAACTATTCAACACTTCTGCTTTCTCCTGATCAGTCTTTGTTATTGACCCATCATCTTTGATAAGATTTGTCACATTATATACAGCTTGCGGAAAGCGCGATATAGTCGGCCGTTTGACGTACGTACGTACGTACGTACGTTACGTGTGTCCGGTTAAAGTTTTTGGTTAAGTTGTTTGGTTAAGTTGTTTGGTTAAAGTTTTTGGTTAAGTTTTTTGGTTAAGTTGTTTGGTTAAGTTTTTTGGTTAAATTGTTTGGTTAAGTTCTTTGGTTAAAGTTTTTGGTTAAGTTTTTTGGTTAAGAATTTTTTTTTGTTTTTTAGTTAAAGTTTTTCGTTAAAGATTTTTCGTTATACTATATCTCTGCAACTGCTTTGCCCATTTCCTTGAAACTTCACATGGGTGTTTATCATCATCGATATTTTCAATTCTACCCGCCTCCCGTGCGTCCCCATGTGCCCAATGTCAAGGTCAAATTACTTTGAAGTTTTTGGTTAAGTTTTTTGGTTAAGTTTTTGTCGCGCCCTCTTGCGGAAAGCGCGATATAGTCGGCACTTTGTCTGTACGTACGTACATACGTGTGTCCGGTTAAAGTTTTTGGTTAAGTTGTTTGGTTAAGTATTTTGGTTAAAGTTTTTGGTTAAGTTTTTTGGTTAAGTTTTTTGGTTAAAGTTTTTCGTTATACTATATCTGTGCAACTGCTTTGCCCATTACCTTGAAACTTCACATGGGTGTTTATCATCATCTATATTTTCATTCTACCCCCCTCCCGTGCGGCCCCTGTGCCCAATGTGTCCGGTTAAAGTTTTTGGTTAAGTTGTTTGGTTAAGTTTTTGTTGCGCCCGCTTGCGGAAAGCTTGATATAGTCGGCCGTTTGGAGTACGTACGTATGTACGTACGTACGTGTGTCCGGTTAAAGTTTTTGGTTAAGTTGTTTGGTTAAGTTGTTTGGTTAAATTTTTTGGTTAAAGTTTTTGGTTAAGTTTTTTGGTTAAGTTGTTTGGTTAAGTTCTTTGGTTAATGTTTTTGGTTAAGTTTTTTGGTTAAGTTTTTTGGTTAAAGTTTTTCGTTATACTATATCTCTGCAACTGCTTTGCCCATTACCTTGAAACTTCACATGGGTGTTTATCATCATCTATATTTTCATTCTACCCCCTCCCGTGCGGCCCCTGTGCCCATTGTCAAAGTCAAATTACTTTGAACTTTTTGGTTAAGTTTTTTGGTTAAAGTTTTTGCTTAAGTTTTTTGCTTAAGTTTTTTGGTTAAAGTTTTTCGTTATACTACATCTCTGCAACTGCTTTGCCCATTACCTTGAAACTTCATATGGGTGTTTATCATCATCTATATTTTCATTCTACCCCCTCCTGTGCGGCACCTGTGCCCATTGTCAAAGTCAAATTACTTTGAACTTTTTGGTTAAGTTTTTTGGTTAAAGTTTTTGCTTAAGTTTTTTGGTTAAGTTTTTTGGTAAAGTTTTTGGTTAAGTTTTTTGGTTAAGTTTTTTGGTTAAAGTTTTTTGTTATACTATATCTCTGCAACTGCTTTGCCCATTACCTTGAAACTTCACATGGGTGTTTATCATCATCTATATTTTCATTCTACTCCCCTCCCGTGCGGCCCCTGTGCCCAATGTCAAGGTCAAATTACTTTGAAGTTTTTGGTTAAAGTTTTTCGTTAAAGTTTTTCGTTATACTATATCTTTTTTTTTAGTGTCCATACCTCGCCACAAGGCGCGACATGCAGGCCGCGGCCATCTAGTTCTACATACTTCCTTAATCCGAAGAGGGTCTGTTCGCAAATTATGTATAAAATGTGATATATGTTGATTTCTAGGTGGATCTGCACATCACCATATTTAAATATGATGCATCTAGGCAGCAACACTTCTTTATTGTATAATTAATCAAGGAATGTCACTCAAATGTGCAAACAGTTGTATGGCACGAACTTGATGAGAAGTTTTTTGATCAATTAGATGACTTGGGTGGATTATTTCTAGGGACTACAAGACCTGCATAAACAACAATTTTGGCGAATTCCTTATGTGCACTCATAGTCAATTAAGTGTTTGGTATACATTTTCAGGAATTAATCAGAATATAACACACACTATGAATGTATGTGCTTAGGGGCACGGATCCATGAGAACAGTGACTATAAGTATAACAAACAAACGTAGATCTAACATTGGCAATTTTTTGGTTCATCAAAAGATATTAATTACAAGAACAGAGATTTAGCTCCTTGTCCTATTGCTTCCATTAGCAACAATTCATTCCATGCATGTTTTAGTGTTGTTATCCCTTTTTAGCTGTTTATACTGAGCATGACTGACATCATTTCCTTTAGTGATGATGTCACATGTTTTGTCCTTTCCATTGGTTGATTCAATATTTTGTTAGATGAATTCTCCACGTGGCCCTTCAGTTAGCGTGATAATATTAGTATTGTATAAAACCTGCAGAGCCAGCAGTTTCCGGAATCTACGAATCTGTGTTTTTGACTTTTGTCCTGGGAAACATTTTACCGGCGGAAGCACATGAACAGGCAGGGGACGAGATGGAAAAGGACAACGCTACCGCGAAAGCGCAGTCGGGTGAGCGAAGCTGCAGTGGCGAATGGACCGACCAATCAAGTTCGGTGTTTTGAGGTCACAGCCACCGTTTGCTTGCAAATCTTGATCCATTACTACCCAGTTTCAGTTGAGGAACATTTTGGGGTGCTTTTAAAACCAGTTTTCAGCATATTTGTAGCATTTAAAAGAAAACACTGAACCTGTTGGTCACGTGATATAAACAGAGTTTCCGTGGCCAAAAAATGTAAACAATATGGAGGATATGACAAGGTTGGATTTTTCTTTCTTAGGAGTAAGTGAACCTATTGTTTAGTTCATGCAGAACCAGTACAGACTGGCTGAAGGTCATGTACAAGTGGGTCCCACAGCATCCATACGAATAGTGAAAGTAGGAGAGACTGGCCTTATTGGATGGCAATCGGTTAAATTATATAGTAAAACTATTTGGAGGTGGCTAACCTATAAGGTGAGCCTAGGCCCTATGTGAGATATGTTTTTTTGTAGAAGTTGGAAGTGTATGTTTCTTGTAGCTATGTCTCTGGGAACATAATTTAAAGTTACTGTGACAAGAGTAATCGAGCGAACTCCGCGATGTAACACATTTGTTCTTTTCGTGTCGCAGACGGACAGTTATCGGCTTCAAAATCTTGTAAAATCTTGATTTCTCAGCTTTATTTGTCAAATATAATAACCCAGTGTATGTAAAGTACCTGTAGGTGATTGGGCTTGGAATGTGAAGTAATATACACCCAAAACAGTCATTATAGTGTGTTTTTAAAAAAAAATTCATTGATATTGGCTTCCTGATGGACAATTAAGAAATTCGGGAAAGTGGCGTGACATCGCGACGCTGTTCCAAAATTTGCCAAAATTAGGCGTAAGTGTATTGTTTTCGCATATCGGTATAGTACCAATACACTAGTACTCAGAAAACATTGTTTTTCCTTTCCTCCTGTGTCATAAAGCAAATTTCTTGACTGACCATTCCAAGCCAGTACCCTTTTGTCTGTCGACCGTTCCAGAGTGGCATACATGTTGGTATAGTTTGAGTGATGAGTCTTTATATGTACAATGGTTAGCTATACCACTATTTAGGGTAATGTTATGTGATTTTATGGACTTTTGTGCTTTTAATTCATTATCTATTAAAATTCTCCATAGTTATGTAGTAGCTCAATTTAAGGCAGAATGTGGACAGTCACATGGTGGAGTTACACAGCTGCTCTGTGACAACCATTTGAGATATTTGCTCCAAACTTGGTACTGTATCAAGGAATAGAACCTAGTTTTGAATAGTGAATATTGTATAATGATTTGTAGTGAGCCTGGTACACTTATAAGGTGAGCCTAGGCCCTATGTGATATATGTTTTTTTGTAGAATTTGAAGTTGGAAGTGTATATTTCTTGTAGCTATGTCTCTGGGAACATAATTTAAAGTTACTGCGACAAGAGTAATCGAGCAAACTCCGCGATGTAACACATTTGTTCTTTTCGTATCGCAGACGGACAGTTTAAGGCAGAATGTGGACAGTCACATGGTGGAGTTACACAGCTGCTGTGTGACAACCATTTGAGATATTTGCTCCAAACTTGGTACTATATCAAGGAATAGAACCTAGTTTTGAATAGTGAATATTGTAGAATGATTTGTAGTGAGACTGGTACACTTATAGGTTAGAGGATACCAAATGGTGCGAAATCGCCCAGGGTGTATGCAAAAATAGTCCGGTATAATTAAATAGTGCGGGTGTTTTGAGGTCACAGACACCGTTTGCTTGCAAAGCTTGATCCATTACTACCCAGTTTCACTGGAGCAATTTTTTTTGGGGTGCTTTTAACACCAGTTTTCAGCATATTCATGTCGCTGCAGGAACGTGTAGACAGTATTTGTGTGATTAAATGACTTCCAGTTTGTCGGCATTAAAACGCCATGTGCACATGTTCAATATGTGCAGATGACGTGTGCAAAATGTCAGATTGATTGCCAAAGCATTTTTGGTGAGGTTCAATACACTCTATACATAATACAGAATTGTATGCAGGAAAATGTAGAAAAATGGCCACGTTGATGTTCCATGGTTATTATCATTATTTACGATTTTCATATAGTCTTAAGAGATCACAACTCCTGTGTAAATATATAAAATAAAAGTGACCAGTGCCTTGATGGTTCAAATTGCGTTTCACTTGTTGTTGAAATTGTCATATTATGACTTGACAAAGCCAGCCACACTGCATTATGGTGTGCCACAAAGGCAAGGCAATATATGGCTCATGCTTCCATTGCATTGATTCTAGCAGACAACTAATATGCTCCGATTGAACATGAATAATGAGGCCGGAAACGGTTTAGTTATGCGTACGGACTGACTGTTTAAGTGGAGTAAGATCACTTGCTTCTCTTATCCATGAAATAAATACTATATTCATGTCGTCACAGTTTGCAGGATATTTTGCTGCTGCTGGAGCAATATGGCCTGTCAATGAAACACGTTTCTGGCAAAACAACATACTAGCTACTGGTACGCTATCCCACGAGTCAGTAACAGGCATATCTTATAACTTTATTAAGGGTATGCATTCACAGGTACATGTAGTGATCGTGACCTGATCTGTCAGTGATCACGAGTTGCAATAAATTGCAAACGTGACTGAGTAAGATACACAATTGATTCTGGTAGAAAAACGAGTCTAAAGGGATAACTCAATTTCAAAACGCAATGTCCACAGAAAATAGTGGCGTTATGGGATTACAGAGATAAACTGAAAGGATCTAAACACATAATTCTGACTCCTCGAGTCCAAAATGCTGCAAGCCGTGCACAATGGCCATCTCGACATTCAGACATGATATTATATTCTGGTAAAATGGTAGGAACATGTTATGACGATAGACACTGAAATGCCAAAGAAACTCTGATATCACACTATGTACCAGGCCACCCATGACAAACTATTGCTACAAACATTTACACATGGAATGAAAAGGAATTTCTGGTAACTGTTAACAATAACAGTAACACAGCATGAAATACAAAATAACCATTGGACAATTGAAAGGGATTTACAGTAAGCATAGTGTACCAAGTACGTACGTGTCAGATTAAGTCTGCAATTTGCCTACCAGGAATTTGCTGATTCTGCAAACGAATGGGATTTCCTTAATGTCATGTGCTCTATGTAGCCAATGTCCAGTGGGTTAGCTGAGCGAACAGTAATCATTGTGAAACACAGTTTCGTAAAACAAAAGGTGAATGTACAGACCTATATTTAGGTATACTGGAATATCGAAACTCCTATAACCGGCACGGAATGGTCACCTGCACAGTTATTGATGGGACAGTTTTCCAATACATGGTTCGATTTGTGACAAGATCAGATCCAGTCATCAACAGAGCAAGAAACGCTATGATAAAAGCATAGTAGCTTTCAAATAAAAAAAAACTAAACATTGGCGACCAAGTTCGACTCCATAAAGACAGCACACTGCAATGTATGTGACACACTTATTTCCAGTGGCCATTTTGAAGATAATGGTGTCTTGTACCACACTACTAGTTAGCAATAATCTCAACAGTTTGTGTTCATTGTATTATGAGTATAAGCAGAAAAAAACATGCAAAATATCATCACTGCATTAAACATGTATAATACATATTAAACTGTTATGTTTAAAAATAATATGGCCGCCATTTTAAAATATACTGAAATAATGATATCAATATTTCTTATTCATAATAAATAATAATAAAAAAACACCACATATAACGTTGACGTTAAATATCAATTAATTTCAATGGCTGCCATTTTGAAATGCAAAATGGCGGCCATGCAGCTTTTAAAAAATGGAACCAACTTCAGTTTTGTTATATGTTGTGTATAAATATGTTGCAAGCAGACACACACGTTCCAATCAGAAAATCATTTGAAAGAACATAACTACAGCCACAGAAATACTAGAATATGTAACAAATCTTTGATGTGGCGATGTACATAACACACTTAGTTTTGGTGGCCATTTTGAAGATAAAGATTACTCGTAGTACACTACCAGTTAGCAATAATCTCAGCAGACTGTGTTCACAAAGAAATACGAGTATAACCAGAAGGAAAATACAAAATCTTACCACGACATTCAAAAATGTAAAATAAATACTGGATTTCCAATTTTGAAATGGCGGCCATTTTGAAAACCAAAATTGCTGGTATCACAAAATGTATTGAACTCATTATTCCAATGTTTCTTGTCCATAATATTGTGTTTTCTGCTGCAAATACACCACAGATAATTAATTTGACCTCACAATTTCAATTTCTATGGCGGCCATTTTGAATTGCTTATAAACAAAAATGGAACCAACCCCAGTTTTGTTGTATGTGGTCTATTGATGATAAAAACCTTGGTTCAAACAATGTAGCAAACAAATTCACAAATCCTAAAATAACGACATAACATTATACACTATATAAAAGAATGACGGGTGTTTCATTAATGGAATGTCGAACATGGCAGATCCTGATCAGACTGTGTGGATGTACAGGCTAATCTGGATCTACACTGGTCACAAAACCCATGAGCTTCATTTCTCTCTTCACGCATCACCCACAATCATCCCCTCAGTGTAGATAGGAGGGATAGTTACACCTTTCATTTCTGAATAACTTGTGAACCACTTCACCGATTTTAATAGTATTGGGCCAAAATGCATGTTTTTTTCACATACACCTCACATCTGAAAACCCAATGTCAATTTCACTGGGGACTTATATTCATTGTTTGTAAGGCAAATGTGTTAAAGTGTTTTCTTTGTTTTCTCAATAACTGCTTAACCCCTTCACCGATTTGAATCATATTTGGCCACAGTGTGTGTCAAGGGCTGGTGCTTTGTTTCGCACACACATTACACCCAAGGTCGGTAATTACCTGAGCATTTACTAAAATCACATGTTCAATATCATGCATTTTAATTGGTTGAGACCAAGCACTGCTGGGCTCAGCCAATCAAAATGTTTGATTTAGAGGTATATTCTGAATGTGAATGAGAATGTGCTCAGAAAGTGTTATAATGATATGTGGGTATGACTGGAGAAATTGGGTTTATGAATTTTGCAACTAGTGTAGATCCAGATCAGCCTGTGCAACCACACAGTTTGATCAGGATCCGCACTGTTCGCCAGTCCATAAGTCAAACACCCGTCGTGCATCTAACATGCAATATAGATAATTATCATGCTTCATGATTGTGCTTTTTGATCAGGAGCTACACTGGTCACAAGTTCCATAAGCCCCATTTCTCCAGTCACAGCAACATATAACAAACTGTACTATTTTCTACAGCAGACTTGGATAATCAGGGTGGCGCGAGGCCGAAGCAGACCGAGAATATGACTGGTCCGAAACACAACAAACAAGATATAAAGGTCAAGAAAAGGTCGAAGGCCAAGAAAAGGTCAAAGGTCAAGAATTGGCCAATGTGTATCTGCCTGCAAGCAGTGCAACTTGTGTGTCATACTTTGGATCAAAAGATGGTCTGGACTTTGTTTCCAAAGTGCAAGATGAGTGTTCAGTACTTATAGAAACAAGCTCAATCTTCAAGGAAAGTGGCGGATCACCAGATGCTCAAATAATGTCTAAAGCCGACATTTCAATGGATATGGAGGAGGACAGAGTTACATGGAGGTTCCCGACAGAACATAAGTTGGTGCTTTACAAGCAGGATATTAGTCAGTCAGAGTCGATGTTTGTGGTGACATCCATTAGGCAATCTAACACCGGCGGTATGTAACAAAATTTGTCCAACTCTAAAAATTGTGGCTGTGACTGGAGAAAGGTGGCTTACGTGATTTGTGACCAGTGTAGCTCCTGATCAATTAGCGCACTCCTGTAGCCAGATAACGTTTTTAATTATATTGCTTGTTAGAAGCATAATGGGTCTTTCATTGATGGAATGGCGAACAGTGCAGATCCTGATCAGACTGTGCGCATGCACAGACTGGTCTAGCTCTACACTGGATGCAAAGCCCATACGCCCCATTTCTCCAGTCACAGCCGCAATTATTTACATAATTCTGAACATTTTCACTGGCCGCGAGAAGCCACATCTGTGAACCATACATTTATACATTTAACTGCAGAACAGTTGAAATTCATTTTGATTTAATGTCCACCATATTGTTACTTTGACGTTACGTCACTGATTCCGATGCAAAATGTTATACAACATGTGTATTGGTGTACATTTTTGTTATCACCTGTCGGTCCGTCTGTCCGTACATCATGCGTTCCATTATGCTATAACTTTGTATGCATGGTTAGCCTATCATCCACATTTTTCATGCCCCAACCTGCAGGCTCCCTTCCTGCTCAATGTCAAATAACTTAAATTTCCATTGGGTACATTTTAAATTGCTATAACTTGTTTACCGTATGGCCAATTGGCTTGAAACTTCATATACATGTTTCTCACTATTCATATTTTTATTCACTGCCCCACACATGCCCCTCCCATGGTCAAGATCAAGGTCAAATTACAATTTATTTTGGTTCAATAGATTTTGAATCCAGTAGATTTTATATCTGTATAATTTGTTACCATATGATCGATTGACTTGAAACTTCATATGCATGTTTATTATCATCCATATTTAATTCCCTGCCTTATCCATGCTATCCCCGTGCTCAAGGTCAAGGGGAAATCAAATTTTTGATTCAGTAGATTTTAGATCCAGTAGATCTTAAATCGCTATAATAACGTATTTACAATATGACCGATTGGATTGAAAATTATATAGTATTATCATCCATATTTTCATTTCCTCAGCCACCTATGCTTCCCCCATGCTCAAGGTCAAGGTCAAGGTCAAATAACATTGGAATTACCGTCCAGTAGATGCCTGCACCTTTCTCCATTCTGTTGTAACTTCTTTACTGTGTCAGCGATTGGCTTGAATCTTTATGTGCATGTTTCTCATTATTCATATGTTCATTCCCTGCCCTACCCATGCTGCTCCCACACCCAAGGTCAAGGTCAAATAACATAGACATTTCTGTCCAGTATACCCCGGCCTTAAATGACCTTAACAGTTGATAGGCCGTTAAACCCCAACAAACAAACAAAAAAACTGTCCAGTAGATGCATGGGCGTTTCAAGTGGGTTTGTCTTTGTGATGAATATTTCCACATAATATCTCATGCGCAAGAATCTTGCGCATGAGATATTATGTGACAATATTCATATAGAAGATAGATGTGTATCAGATGTAACACAATGCCTCATGCGCAACATAGATGCGCATTGTTCAAAATGTACTGCTAGGCTTGTTAGACATGCGGACGGTATGTACACTGTCATGATATAATGCTTAATCATGCATAAGATGGTTTTGTGGATATCCTCGCCGACTGAAATGTACTGTTATATCATCTACCAATGGTTCAATTTTACATGTTAAAGGCACTGTGTCTCAAATTATGTCTCCGATACATAGCATGTGATTTTTTGCTTCATTCACGGTAAATGACACACATCAAATACATGCGTTATATTTAAGTACATACTATTAGAAACTGTGATAAACAGGGGTGATAGTTTGCTTTGGCATAATTTGTCATTTTCGCTATATCTATCAGGCCCGTAATTTTTTAGCAACTGCGGCCTTTCGCGCCGTCGATAACGCAACCCCCTAAATTAACTCCTGCATACAGGCCTGTCTATATAAATATTCATGTACCAGTAGGAAGGAAATAATGTGAAATCTCTTTATATTTTGTTGTGAAATGATCAAACTATACCAATTTAGAAATAATTTTTCATTATATAATTTTTTATGCTAGTGAAATTAATTTAAATAAAATAAAATAGTGACCATTCATTGCAAAACATGTTTATAATACTGAAAAACAATTTAATTAGCTTTGCAAACGTTAGTTATTTTTCAGTATGATAAACATTTTTTTTAACCGATGTTGACCAAACTTCATGCAGATGGTCTATGCGTTACTCCTTTTCAGATTTGTTTAAATCACATATATATATACTATATTATTATTATTTTTATTCTTCATCTACATTGCTAGGCCCTAAATGATACTCTTTTGTGTTGATGTGCTGTTAAGCACCATTCCATTCCATTCAGATTTGTTAAAATGGACGGCATCGCATATCCAAGATGGCCGCCATAGAAAAGTAGGTCAAATTCTCAAAAAATCTTCTTACGAACTGCCAGACCAATTTCGACGAAACTTTGTCAGGAATGATCGATAGTCAATGCTCTTTCAGATTTATTAAAATGATGACCCCGGGATTAAAAAAAATGTGCGGGGCCCGGGGGGTCAACTGGGGTCAAATTTCACATTTGACCAAATATGGTCGTGTATATCAAATCGAAGGTATCGAGGAGACGGAGCAATCAATCCGGAGCATTTTTTGTCGAAATCAGATGATTAGGCCGTCCAAGATGGCCGTCAAAAGGTCATCCTTTTATTATAGAGTTCAAACGTCTTCTTCTTGTGAACCGCTTGGCCGATGCTGGTCATTGTTCAGGTATGGTCCTTTGGTGAAGCCTTTTCATATTTGTTAAAATGGAGGTCATCATATAATCCAAGATGGTCGCCATAGAAAATTAGGTGCCAGGCCGATTTCAATGAAATGTGGCAGAAATGATTGATAGTCAATGCTCTTTCAGATTTGTTAAAATGATGACACGGGATCAAAAATGTGCGGGGCCCGAGGGTTCAAATTTTACATTTGACCAAATATGGTCATGTCGTATATCAAATTGAAGGTATCGAGGAGACGATTACGTCATGCAAGATGGTCGCCAAAAGTTCCATAAAAAATCTCTTTAGTAAGACGCGTAATTTCAAAATACTGGGTTCCCGCCTTCAGAGGTGGTAGATCTTATGATTTATGGTATTAATTGTTTTATAAATTGCTTATGCTTTTCCTTACGGGGCTTGAAATGCAGAACTGACCCGTTTTCCCCGGTGATCCGTTTCCCCCCAATGGACTGTACATATTTTGATGGAACTTGGTATATATAATCGACAGTCTGCCTTTTCTAATTATACCCCCGGCATACAAAGTATGTCGAGGGGTATAAATAGTTTCAGTAATTCCTTCCGTCCGTCTGTTTGTCCGTCCGTTCGCATTAATGTTTTTGGGTACCATTTGAATAAGTAATGGTAAGTCGGATTGACGTCAAACTTCATTTACTTCCTTATCATCATCCATATTTTCATTCCCATATTACATTTATGTGGCCTTCATGTCCAAGGTCAAGGTCCAATTACTTAGAAATTTGCGTCCGTAGATTTGCGTTAAAGTTTTCAGGTACCAATTATCTCTGCAATGGTAAGTCGGATTGACTTCAAACTTCATATACTTCCTTATCATCATCCATATTTTCATTCCATACCACACCCATGCGGCCTTCATGTCCAAGGTCAAGGTAAAATTACTTGGACATTTGCTTTAAAGTTTTTAAAATTTTGGCGTTAAAGTTTGTTTGTTTGTTAAAATTTGTCGGTCCAGGCGGTGGCCGGGGTCAACGTCACTTTCTCTAGTTTACTTTATAATGGGGATGATAATTGCAGGTGAGCGATACAGCATTTGGGCCTCTATTATGTATCTGAGTCTCAGTGCCTTTAAGAGAAAATTTCTCAAGAAAACATTTACTTTAATTGTGTTTATACATTAAATGACATGAGATGTATGTGTGATTGCATATAATATACGGCAGCTGTTCGGTGAACATTATTACCTCCAGTACCAATATCCACTGTCACCTTCTCTAGAATGCTATATCGTAATAACTCTAGATATTTGGACGCAATTTATTCTGGGGGGAAACACATATGACTACCGGTGTATGAAGAGTGTCACAATATTTAGGGTTAGTATTTTTACTGGTTTATCACAATATCAAGGTATTTGGATATAATTATACCCCCCGCAACGAGTTGTGGGGGTATACTGGAGTCAGGTTGTCCGTCCGTCAGTCCGTTTTGGGAGCCACTTCCCAAAGCAAATGGTGTCCAAATACTTTGGGTTATTATGGTAATTCTATACTGTTTTAGTCCATATACAAAGTAAAAACAAACAATTAGAATTACGAAAACAAAAATTTGGTTCTCATGGTGATAGGATGATAAGCCAATCACCTGGTTTTTTTTCACTGCACAACTGTAATTAACATTTTCAACCCTAAATGATTGGAATGGTCTGAAATGATATTCATACTAGTCCATTTATGAAAACGTTTTTTTTCTAAAATATAAAAATTACTTTGATGTCTCATCTGAATCTACACTGTTTGAAAACACTACCATAGAGGGATGTAGTGTTGAAAGGGTTAAGTCCTTTCCATTTTGTCTCGCCCGCGAATTGGAAAGCGAGACATAGGTTTTGCTTTTCCGGAGTCGGCGTCGTCATCGTCGGCGTCGTCATCATTCAATGTTAAGTTTTCGTGTTACGGTCATTACTTCAACACCTTATCAGCTACAGTCATCAAACTTTATACATACCTTTACTATGATATGTAGATGAACATAGGACTATTAAAAAAAATTCCGGGCTCCAGGGTCAAGGTCAAACTCTATTTCTTTCTATGCTACAAACAACATTAATGCATGAAGACCCGTTTTCTCATGCACTCTGTACACCTTACCTGTAGAGAGCACAATAGCATTTTCCAGTTGAAAACTTCTGCATGTGCAAGCATGTGCAAATTTCCAGCTTGACCACTAAATGTCCAGCTAAATTATTACAGGTAATTTATACAGGTAAATTATTATACCTGGGTATTACATTTCCGTAAACTGTGTTGACAATATTGTGGCAATATGTGGACCTGTGCAGATATGATATGTAGATACATATACAATGTAGGACTATTATAAAAATTCTGGGCTCCAGTAGCGAGCATTATTTTGTTGTTAATTTTTAAACTTTTTTTTTTTAACTTTTTTTCCATTTTTAGCCAGGTTTTTTTGGGAAAAAAATCATTTTAAACTCTTTTTTTTTAAACTTTTTTTCCATTTTTAGCCAGGTTTTTTGGGAAAAAGATCCACGCTATTGGATTGGCGAAAGCCAGGCGGGCGGGCGGCGTCCACAATCAATGTTAAGTTTTCGTGTTTCAGTCCATTTCTTTGTTACTGTACCACCTAGGACCACCAAACTTTCACAGCTTCATAATCAAGGGGTGCCCACCACATATCACTATCCAACATGTTACTTTTTTTTTAACTTGACCCATTTTTTCCGCGCAGTCGACTTAGCCATTTTCAATGTTAAGTTTTCGCGTTTACAATGTTAAGTTTTCGTGTTTAAGTCCATTTCTTTGGTACTGTACCACCTAGGACCACCAAACTTTCACGGCTTCATAATCAAGAGGTGCCCACCACATATCACTATCCAACATGTTACTTTTTTTTTTAACTTGACCCATTTTTTCCGCGCAGTCAATGTTAACTTTTCGCGTTAACAATGTTAAGTTTTCGTGTTTAAGTCCATTTCTTTGGTACTGTACCACCTAGGACCACCAAACTTTCACATCTTCATAACCAAGGGGTGCCCACCACATACAACTATCCAACATGTGACCATTATTTTTACCTTCACCTATTATTTCTACGTAATTGACTTAGCCATTTTCAACGTTAACTTTTTAACGTACGTCTGGTTAAAGTTTTTATGCCCCCGCTACCGAAAGGTACGGGGGCATATAGTGTTACCAGCGTCCGTCCGTACGTCCGTCCCGTATGTCCGTACGTCCCGATATTATATTCTTTAGTAACTTCTACATGGCTTCACATATTATGTCAATAATTTTTATACACGGTTGATACATATGAACATCCCTTACACACTCCACCCCCCAGTACTTCGACCTTGACCTTTGGCCTTCACCTTTTCCACTTTAAATGTTTGCTTGGCACTTTGGGACAAATCTACGTGCACGTTTCTCAATCCTACAATAACTTCTCAATACTTTTGCCAATCGCTTAAATATTTATACACATGATACATATGAACATGCCCTACACACTCCACCACCCAGTACTTCGACCTTGACCTTTGACCTTGACCTTTTCTACTTTAAATGTTTACTTAGCACTTTGGGGACAAATCTACGTGCACGTTTATCAATCCTACAATAATAACTTCTCAATACTTTTTGCCAATCGCTTAAATAAATTTATACACATGATACATATGAACATGCCCTACACACTCCACCACCCAGTACTTCGACCTTCACCTTTTTATGCCCCCGCAACCGAATGGTGAGTGGGGCATATAGTGTTACCGGCGTCCGTCCGTACTCGGGTAAATGGCTTGTAATCAAATATGCCTCGTTTTCTTTGGCTGCCAGCGGGGGCATTCGTGTGCCGACAGGCCACATTTCTAGTTTGGTTAAAGTTTTTCGTTATACTATATCTCTGCAACTGCTTCGCCCATTACCTTGAAACTTTACATGGGTGTTTATCATCATCCATATCTTCATTCTACCCCCCAACCGTGCGGCCCCTGTGCCCAATGTCAAGGTCAAATTACTTTGATTTTTTTGTGTACTATATCTCTGCAACTGCTTCACCCATTACCTTGATACTTCACATGGGTGTTTATCATCATTGTCACGCCCGCTTGCGGAGAGCGCGATATAGTCGGCATTTTGGCATACGTCCGTCCGTCCGTGTGTCCGGTTAAAGTTTTTCCATCTACTATATCTCTTTTTTTAGTGTCCATGCCTCGCCCCAAGGCGCGACATGCAGGCCACGGCCATCTAGTCTACAAAAAGTGGCCTCGTTTCTTTTCTTTTTTTCTCAAATTCTTTTTCCATTTTTGTCTAGTAGCATAAGGTCGTAAGTGCTATATACCGACTATTATTATACCCACTTTTTTTGTAAAAAAAAACGGGTATATTGTTTTCGTCACGGGTGTCCGTCCGTCCGTACGTCCGTACGTCCGTACGTCCGTCCGTACGTCCGTCACGTTTCTTGTAACTCGAAAAACTTTTTCACCTTCATACCTACGCGCCTGATATTTGGTATGTAGCTTCGTTATCATGTGCAGATGCGCAAAGTGAATTTGATTTTTGATCCGACCCTCCATCATGGATTATCTCCCCCTTTCGGACTCAGAATTTCCATTTTTTCCTCGTAACTCGAAAAACTTTTTCACCTTCATACCTACGCGCCTGATATTTGGTATGTAGCTTCGTTATCATGTGCAGATGCGCAAAGTGAATTTGGATTTTTGATCCGACCCTCCATCATGGATTATCTCCCCCTTTCGGACTCACAATTTCCCATTTTTTCCTCGTAACTCGAAAAACTTTTTCACCTTCATACCTACGCGCCTGATATTTGGTATGTAGCTTCGTTATCATGTGCAGATGCGCAAAGTGAATTTGGATTTTTGATCCGACCCTCCATCATGGATTATCTCCCCCTTTCGGACTCACAATTTCCCATTTTTTCCTTGTAACTCGAAAAACTTTTTCACCTTCATACCTACGCGTCTGATATTTGGTTCGTAGCTTCGTTTTGATGTGCTGATGCGCAAAGTGAATTCGGATTTTTGATCCGACCCTCCATCATGGATTATCTCCCCCTTTCGGACTCACAATTTCCCATTTTTCCTCGTAACTCGAAAAACTTTTTCACCTTCATACCTACGCGCCTGATATTTGGTATGTAGCTTCGTTATCATGTGCAGATGCGCAAAGTGAATTTGGATTTTTCATCCGACCCTCCATCATGGATTATCTCCCCCTTTCGGACTCACAATTTCCCATTTTTTCCTTGTAACTCGAAAAACTTTTTCACCTTCATACCTACGCTCCTGATATTTGGTATGTAGCTTCGTTATCATGTGCAGATGCGCAAAGTGAATTCGGATTTTGGATCCGACCCTCCATCATGGATTATCTCCCCTTTCGGACTCACAATTTCCCATTTTTTCCTTGTAACTCGAAAAACTTTTCACCTTCATACCTACGCGCCTGATATTTGGTATGTAGCTTCGTTATCATGTGCAGATGCGCAAAGTGAATTCGGATTTTTCATCCGACCCCCCTCCATCATGGATTATCTCCCCTTTCGGACTCAGAATTTCCCTATTTTTCATTGTAAGTCGAAAAACTTTCTCACCTTAATACCTACATTCTGATATTTGATATGTGGCTTCGTTATGATGTGCAAAGTGAATTCCGATTTTTGATCGGACCTTCCATCATGGATTATCTCCCCCTTTCGGACTTAGAATTTCACTATTTTTCCTCGTAGGTCGAAAAACTTTTTCACCTTAATACCTACGCGTCTGATATTTGGTTCGTAGCTTCGTTTTGATGTGCTGATGCGCAAAGTGAATTCGGATTTTTTATCCGACCCTCCATCATGGATTACCTCCCCCTTTCGGACTTAGCATTTGGGGAAAGTGGGTATATTGCGATGGCGCGCCATCGACTTTTTCTAGTCATATACTAAAACAATTATTGACTAGTGAGCCATAGAATATAATCTGATATTCTATGGCTCACTAGTTAATAATTGTATAATATGTTCGGGCCAGTGAAAATTGCTTTCTGGCCCAGGCTCGAGGTCAAGGCGGCGGGACAAGGCGAGACATTTGATTCCGCGGAATTCTTGTTTACAGGTTGGCAAAGAACTGGTGTCACCAAGATCGATGCCACCATACCACTGTGGATAGACGAGAAGCATGGGGAAGCAGTTGAGGTGTTCCATAGTATTCTAACAGTGGCGGGGAATGACAATGAGGAATGTGTAGCATTCCCGCTGACACGTGACAGGCGAGCTGAAGATTTAACCAAATGTTTGGTGGACGGTATTGGGAGGTATTTTCTGTCAGCGACTGAGAATGACCGACCCAGGTTCGCAGTAATCCAGACGGCTAATTCAGAAATCTTTACGAAAGCCTGTGGGTGGTGCGAGACAGCTGTCGCTCAACTTACTAAAGATTTGTCTGCAGGTAAGTGATGTTCAGTCTATCAATATGCGCAAACATACTCAAATATGGATTCCATTAGACATCCGGTTTTGATAATAGTTGGGAACAATGTGGGAATAAGTATATTTCCCAAGTTGATGCTCGTTTTAATATTTTCACTTTTACAAGTTCACTTCATTGTTTTCTGATAACTTTTGTTTATGGTCCAGTAAACCAGGGGGCATAACCATGTTTCACAAGCACAATCTGTAGTCCTTTACTAGTATTCCTCTACAGAAGGAAATGTTATTATCACCAATTTGAAGTGGTTCATCAAAATTATGTGGGAAAGTCTATGTTTTGTCCCCCCCCCCCCCCACATTAGTGGAAAGTGAGATAGCAGACTAAATTCCAGTGTAGGCTGCTGCGTAGGCATCAACAATTTTGTATGTACGTTCAAATGTTGAATATCTCTTGATGCTCTGTTACTCATTACGAAACGTTGGTGGCTATTCACCTAGTGTCATTCTGGTGACCTTCACCTAGGTGAATTGGATGGGTTGTTGTCTAGGGGTTAGAACACCTGACTTCCAATCCGGAGGTTGTGGGTTCAAACCTTGCCTTGTGCATCAAAAATAGTTTCATAGTATTTCCATCCCACTGGTCTGTCGTATGAGACTTTAAACTGTGGTCCCGTCTCTATATGATCTTAGCTGTTGCTGGGACATTAAACCCATTCACTTTCACTTTTTCACCTTGGTGATCTTGCCATCTTGTCAAGAATTTTGGACGTACGTCCAAGTGTTGAATATTTCCTGATCCATTCATCAAAGTTCATCAATAGCTTCCTCACATTCCTGGCTATCCACACAGCATCATTTGGGTGACCTCGACCTTCACCTTGGTGACCTTGACCTTTGTGGCAACACTTTTAGATGTACATTGTACATACAAATGTTGAATATCTCCTGATCCATTACTCAGATCATTACCAATGATCATTACCAAACTTCATCAATAACTTCCTCACTGTGACCTTGACCTTGTTGACCTTGACCTTTGTGGGTGAAACATTTGTAGGTGATCGCCTTGTTCTCACTTCTCACCCAAAGTGTATGTTGTTACATTCAACCATCAGTTGAACCGTCTCATCGAACCGTTCATCGAGACGGTTCAACTGAGTGGTAACAACATATTCTTTTGATGGGTTAACCATGTTTGGCTTTTCAGATGTGGGTCCCACCCGTGGGCCAGGAATACGGGTCAGAGTTGAAGTTGGCTCTCTCAGTGACTCAAAGGTAATACAGTGAAACCTCCATGAATGAACCTCTCTGTAACAGTCGGCATTTCAGGTTAATTTGATAAATACCTATACAGCACTCCAGATAAGGTGCTTATTGGCATATTTTACTCACTTATTTTAGCAGAATGAATACACTTTGGTTATCAAACGTGGGAGTACAAAATGCTCACAACAATGTGAAAATACACATTTTTTTCTTCAAAGTGAGATGTGAAAATACTGCAATAAAGTGGAAAATTACTTAAATGAGCTGCAAAAAGCAAACAAGCTCAATTAAGTGATTTTTAGCCAGGTTTTTTGAAAAAAAATCCAGGCTATTGGATTGGCGAAAGCCGGGCGGGCGGGCGCCGTCCACAATCAATGTTAAGTTTTCGTGTTTGAGTCCATTTCTTTGTTACTGTACCACCTAGGACCACCAAACTTTCACAGCTTCATAATCAAGGGGTGCCCACCACATATCACTATCCAACATGTTTCTTTTTTTTTTTAACTTGACCCATTTTTTCCGCGCAGTCGACTTAGCCATTTTCAATGTTAACTTTTCGCGTTTACAATGTTAAGTCCATTTCTTTGGTACTGTACCACCTAGGACCACCAAAACTTTCAGAGCTTCATAATCAAGGGGTTTCTTTCCCACCACATATCACTATCCAAACCACATGTTACTTTTTTTTTAACTTGACCCATTTTGTTTTTTCCGCGCAGTCGACTTAGCCATTTTTCAATGTTAAGTTTTTCGCGTTTACAATGTTAAGTTTTCGTGTTTAAGTCCATTTCTTTGGTACTGTACCACCTAGGACCACCAAACTTTCACAGCTTCATAACCAAGGGGTGCCTACCACATACAATTATCCAACATGTGACCATTTTTTTTACCTTCACCTATTATTTCTACGTAATTGACTTAGCCATTTTCAACGTTAACTTTTTAACGTACATCTGGTTAAAGATTTTTGGTTAAAACTTTTTCGTTATACTATATCTCTGCAACTGCTTCACCCAATACCTTGAAACTTCACATGGGTGTTTTATCATCATCCATATTTTTTTTTTTTTTTTTTTTTTTTTTTTTTTTTTAATATTATTTTCCCCGTAATAGGTTTGTGGTGGGTCGGGGCCATCCCCCACAAACCGTACATAATATACATGCAATAATCATGTACAACTACAAAATATACAATTACAGATATTCACCCTCTTTTACTCTTGCAGTACTGGGTAGAAATCACTGTTCTAGTATTTTTTAAAGACTTCATGGTTGAGTGGTACATTAGAATCGTCACTAATGAGACCTGAATTTTCGATAAAAACTTGCCCATGTTATTAAAATAAAACAGTAATACAGTCGAACTTCGATGGGTCGAACCCTGGTAAACTCGTCAGCCATGCTTGCCTCGAACTAGCCTTTAGGTCCCGGCAGAATTCCTATATAAATACGTTAAAACTACCCGGTATAGGTCGAACTTGTGAAAGTCGAACAACCCTCAATGCCTCGAATCGCGTGTCACGCCCGGTCGTGTATAAATCCACTATAAACACCACAAAAACTCGAACATGTCAGACGATTGTCTCCAGACTAGTTGATGGACTTTCACACCTATTGTTAACCGGTTGTCAAACAAATCTCAAGTGGTCATTTGAGCGTATACAATAACGGCAGTCGTGACCAGCATACGTGGTAATTATGCATTGACCAATGTCGGGCGAAGTTGTTAGTTAATTAAAGTGGTAATTTATGGGACTGGTTCCATGTGATAGTAAATTATGATATGCAGTGAATGTGGTTCCGGGTCCGAAGTAGTGATGGGGCGACTGGGCATGCATCTATTGATTTATCAGTGTATGACGAGCGATGTAATTTTATACCTACAAGCATGCTCATCATTTTATGGCAAATACATATTCACTCACAAAGATTTATATTTGATTAGATAAATATTTGTCATGAAATTACGCAAATGCCAATAGGTACAAAATCAGAGATGCTTTCACATGATCGTATCGGACGGGGCAATCAAGTCCGCCAATTGTATTTCGTAATCATTTTCTGTTGTTCTCATGTTCTATTGCTGTATAATGGCTATGTAAATAAAAACACACATGAGTTTGCCGCTTTCTTTATTTATTATTAAAGCCTGTTTCTGTTAATAAACGACTGTGACAATCAACCGTAAATGCAAATGTAAGCGCATTTATATGAAACAACGTGTCGTAATGACGACTTGTTTCACTTAGTACACTGACCAACTCGTAGATCTGAAATGTTACAGTAGAAAATCCCGATGGGTCGAACAACGGATGGGTCGAACTAAACCTTAACCCCGCAGGCTGTTCGACCCATCGAAGTTCGACTGTACTTATAATATACCCGCAGATGACAATGTCACTCTCCAGCACTGCAAGAGCCAAAGTTTGATTTAGCATATGTAATGCATGTAATTGATTATAATTTTTTTTTTTATGTTATCATTCATATTACCCATGATCCGACTGAACCAGCCCCATTCTTCAAAAAGTGAAGTTCAATCCTACTGCGCATCTACATGCTTAAACCATGTGTTAACCCTTTCAACACTACAAACAGAAAAACCATTTAGATGTTTTTAAACAGTGTAGACTAAGACAAGCCGGCTCATGATGAACTGTATCATCAGGATCTGCACTGTTTGCAAAGTAATTTTCATATTTGTTTAAAAAAACAAAAAACATTTTATAATCGATTATTTGAAAAGTATTTTGTGATGAATGGACTTGACCGAAAATGTTATTTACGGCTGAAAGGGTTCACTGTTAAAGTTGTTGTTAACATTATATATGACAAGCCAATAAACAATCTGTTTCGATCACCACACTGGTTATAAAAACAAAACACGACCATATTTTCATTCTAACCCCCAACGTGCGGCCCCTGTGCCCAATGTCAAGGTCAAATTACTTTGAATTTTTTTGTTAATGTTTTTTCGTGTACTATATCTCTGCAACTGCTTCACCCATTACCTTGATACTTCACATGGGTGTTTATCATCATTGTCGCACCCGCTTGCGGAAAGCGCGATATCGTCGGCATTTTGGCATCCGTCCGTCCGTGTGTCCGGTTAAAGTTTTTCCATCTACTATATCTATTTTTTTAGTGTCCATGCCTCGCCCCAAGGCGCGACATGCAGGCCACGGCCATCTAGTCTACAAAAAGTGGGTATAATTATGTTTTCCAAGTGTCTATGCTTGGAAAAAACCTGGCCTTCGTGGCTTTGCCTCGTTTCTTGTTTTAATTTGATTTATTTTTTATCATTTTTAAGCTCGCCTGCACAAAGTGCAGAAGAGCTTATGTCATACCCCCGGCGTCGTCGGCGTCGGCGTCGGCGTCAGCGTCGTCCACAAACTTAATGCATTCCTCAGATGACCCTCTATCATGCTGTATCAAATCCATGACCCACCGCCCAGTCCTTACCCCAAGGTCAAGGTCACAAACTTGGCACATTCATAAACTTAACGTTGGGTAAATGTCTTATAACTTCTGTTTCCTTTCACGGAACACCTTGTTATTTCATACATGCATTCCTCAGATGACCCTGTATTATGCTGTAGCAAATCCATGACCCACCGCCAAGCCCTTACCCCAAGGCCAAGGTCACAAACTTGGCACATTCATAAACTTAACGTTGGGTAAATGTCTGATAACTTCTGTTTCCTTTCATGGAACACCTTGTTATTTCATATGTGCATTCCACAGATGACCCTCTATCATGCTGTAGCAAATCCATGACCCACCACCCAGCCCTTACGTCAAGGTCAAGGTCACAAACTTGGCACATTCATAAACTTAACATTGGGGTAAATGTCTTATAACTTTTGTTTCCTTTCATGGAACACGTTGTTATTTCATACATGCATTCCTCAGATGACCCTGTATCATGCTGTAGTAAATCCATGACCCACCTCCCAGCCCTTACCCCAAGGTCAAGGTCACAAACTTAGCACATTCATAAACTTAAAGTTGGGGTAAATGTTTTATAACATCTGTTTCCTTTCATGGGACGCCTTGATATTTCAAATATGCATTCATCTGATGATACTCTATCATGCTGTAGCAAATCCATGACCCACCACTCAGCCCTTACCCCAAGTCAAGGTCACAAACTTGGCACATTCATAAACTTAACGTTGGGTAAATGTCTGATAACAACTGTTTCCTTTCATGGAACACCTTGTTATTTCATACATGCATTCCTCAGATGACCCTCTATCATGCTGTAGAAAATCCATGACCCACTACCCAGCCCTTACCCGAAGGTCAAGTTTACAAACTTGGCACATTCATAAACTTAACGTTGGGGTAAATGTCTTATAACTTCTGTTTCCTTTCATGGAACACCTTGTTATTTCATACATGCATTCCTCAGATGACCCTGTATCATGCTGTAGCAAATCCATAACCCACCACCCAGCCCTTACCGCAAGGTCAAGGTCACAAACTTAGCACATTTATAATCTTAACGTTGGGGTAAATGTCTTATAACATCTGTTTCCTTTCATGGAACGCCTTGATATTTCATACATGCATTCATCTGATAATACTCTATCGTGCTATAGCAAATCCATGATCCACCGCCCACCCAATCGTTACCCCAAGGTCAAGGTCACCTCTTAGCATGTTCATAAACTTAACGTTGGGGTAAATGTTGTGTAACTTCTGTTTATTTACAGGGAACGCCTTCATATTTCATACATGCATTCATCTGCTGATACTCTATCGTGCTATAGCAAATTCATGACTCACCGCCCACCCCTTTATTTCCCCAAGGTCAAGATCACAACCTTAGCACATTCATAAACTTAATGTTGGGGTAAATGTATTATAACATCTGTTTCCTTTCATGGAACGCCTTGATATTTCAAATATGCATTCATCTGATGATACTCTATCATGCTATAGCAAATCCATGACCCACCACCCAACCCTTACCCAAAAGTCAAGGTCACAAACATAGCATTTTCATAAACTTAACGTTGGGGTAAATGTTGTGTAACTTCTGTTTCTTTACACTTTGAACACCTTGATATTTCATACATGCATTCATCTGATGATACTCTATGATGCTATAGCAAATCCATGACCACCAACCCCCACCCCTTTCCCCAAGGTCACGGTCACAAACTTAGCACATTCATAAACTTAACGTTGGGGTAAATGTCTTATAACATCTGTTTCCTTTCATGGAACGCCTTGATATTTCATACACGCATTCATCTGATGATACTCTATCGTGCTATAGCAATTGCATGACCCACCACCCACCCCTTACCCCAAGGTCAAGGTCACAAACTTGACACATTCATAAACTTAACGTTGGGGTAAATGTCTGATAACAACTGTTTCCTTTGATGGAACGCCTTGATATTTATGCCCCCGCCACCGAATGGTGAGGGGGGCATATAGTGTTACCGGCATCCGTAGTACGTACGTAACATACGTTATTACGTACGTACGTTAATAAACTTACGTACTCAAACCGTACGTACGTCCCGAAAACCTTAACTGCTACGGTAAATGGCGTTATAATTTCTGTTTCCTTGCACGGATTCACCTTCACATTTCACCACACGCATTGCTCCAATGGTCCTCTGCCACCCTGGACCAAATCCAACAATTCCACATTTGCCGCCCCAGCTAAGCCCAGGGTCAAGGTCACAGACTTGGTGCATTCAAAACCTTAACGCTGGGTAAATGCCTTATAATTTCTGTTTCCTTTCTCGGATCTGCTTCACATTTCAAACACGCATTGCTCCAATGGTCCTCTGCCACCCTGTGACAAATCCACATTCATCCCGCCCCCGCTAAGCCCAGGGTCAAGGTCACAGACTTGGTGCATTCGAAACCTGAACGCTGGGTAAATGCCATATAATTTCTGTTTCCTTGCTCGGATCTGCTTCACATTTCACACACGCATTGCTCCAATAGTCCTCTGCCACGCTGTGACAAATCCACATTCGTCCCGCTCCCGCTAAGCCCAGGGTCAAGGTCACAAACACTCGGGTAAATGGCTTATTATGCCCCCGCAACCGAATGGTGAGTGGGGCATATAGTGTTACCGGCGTCCGTCCGTACTCGGGTAAATGGCTTGTAATCAAATATGCCTCGTTTTCTTTGGCTGCCAGCGGGGGCATTTGTGTGCCGATAGGCCACATTTCTAGTTCATACATACATTCCTCAGATGACCCTCTATCATGCTGTAGCAAATCCACAACCCACCACCCAACCCTTACCCCAAGGTCAAGGTCACAAACTTAGCATGATCATAAACTTTACATTGGGGTAAATGTTGTGTAACGTCTGTTTCTTTACACTTTGAACGCTTTGATATTTCATACATGAATTCATCCGATGATCCTCTATTGTGCTACAGCAAATCCATGACCCACCCCACCCCTTTCCCCAAGATCAACATCATAAACTTAACGTTGGAGTAAATATCTTTTTATAACTTCTGTTTCTTTACAGGGAACACCTTCATATTGCATACATGCATTCATCTGATAATACTCTATTGTGCTACAGCAAAGCCATGACCCACTCCCCCCCACCCCTTTTGCCAGGCCAAGGTCACAAACTTAGCACATTTATACATGCATTCCTCATGTGAATAGCTATCATGCTGTAGAAAATCACCAACTTAGTGTGTTCATAAACTTAACGCTGGGTTAAATTTTGTTTTCCTTCTCATTTCAGGGAGCGCATTGATATTTCATACATGCATTCATCTTAATATGCTATATCATGCTATATCAAATCCACGATCCACCTTCCACCACTGACCTCAATGTCAAGGTCCACCGCACACCCCTTATCCCAAGGTCAAGTTATATAATATTCATGTTTTTTATACAACTGTGACAAGTTTGAATGAAGGCTACCAACAGGCGAGCTTCGTTGTCTTCTGACAACTCTTGTTCCTTTATTTAATAAGGAAGAAAATAAATAATACATTTGTAAACGTAAACTATGCATTGAATTTGAAACCTGTGGGTATACATGTAGTACTCTTTACAAAACTTATCTGGAGCGCTGCCTATATGTTTAACCTCCTACAATGACCACCTTTCTACAACCTCCTCTGTAACAGCCACCATTGAGACTCGCCCTGTGAAAATGTACGATATCTCCTGAAAAATATTTGCAAAATGCACAATATTTTCTGTAAATGACGTGGAAAGTTGACAAAATGTTCATAGCAAATGCGGAATTATATTCACATATATCACAGTTTCTGTAAATGTTTTTCATGAAAAATCGTGATAAGCCCTATTTCACAGTCACATATATACATAGGAGAATAACAGGTGTATCAGGCATGGCTAGGAAACAGGTAACAGTTTCAATAGTTCCAGTAGCGTATTTCACCAATATTCGAAGTCACCAATATACTTATCTAGTAAAGTATACTTTGAGGGAGAAATTTTCAGTTTATGCATAAATTTGAATATAATACATTTTGAGTAGCGGATTTCACCAATGGTTGCTAAGTATACTTATCTAGTAAAATACTTTGAGGGAGCAATTTTTAGTGCATGCATAAATATGAATATACTGCAGTTTCAGTAGCGGATTTCACCACTATTGCTAAGTATACTTATCAAGTAAAGTAAAGTATACTTTGAGGGAGAAATGTTCAACTTTTATGCATAAATATATGAATATTTTTATTTAAAAAAAAAATGAAATCAAATATTTTCTAACCAAAAATATGGCTGTGATTATACAGTATAATAATTCTGCATAATTCACCGAAAAGTGTACTTAATAGGTAGATAAGTGTACTTAGCACTTTTGATGAACTCCGCTACAAGTCTGATAAATTTGATAATAAAAGTCTCTGGCAATTATTCTAATTATTAGTTAACGTTTCCGTAAATAGAGCATCATTACATTAACAGCACATGACATAGTTCAACGAATGAAATACGATAGTAGTTTTAATTGACCGTGATACATGTATCATAGTTTTATTGACAGTGATACACTCTATCCTAGTTGTAATTGACCGTGATACACTGTATCATAGTTGCCAGTGACAGTGATACACTGTATCATAGTTGTCATTGACCGTGGTACACTGTATCATAGTTGTCATTGACCGTAATACTCTGTATCGTAGTTGTCATTGACCGTGATACATGTATCATAGTTGTCATTGACCATGTACACTGATCAGCGTTTTGTCATTGACCGATACACTGTATCATAGTGTCATTGACCAGATTTCTATCATAGTTGTCATTGACCTGATACACTAGCAGTTGTCATTGACCGTGATACACTGTATCATAGTTGTCATTGACTGTGATACACTGCATCCCAGTTGCATTGACCGTGATACACTGTATCATAGTTGTCATTGACCATGATCACTGTATGTAGTTGTCATTGACCGTGATATTACTGTATAGAATTGTCATTGACTGTGTACTACTTGTATCATATAGTTGCATTGACCGTGATACACTGTATCATAGTGTTCATTGACCATGATACACTGTATCGTAGTGTCATTGGCCGTGATACACTGTATCATGGTTGCATGACCGTGATACACTGTATCATAGTTGTATTGACTGTGATACACAGTATCATATTGTATTGACGTGATACACTGTATCATAGTTGCATGACCATGATACACTGTACGTAGTTGTCATTGACCATGATTCACTGTATCATAGTTGTCATTGACGTGATACACTTTACATAGTTGTCCTTGAGCGTGATACATAATCATTACCATGTTATTGGCCTTTGATACACTGTATTGTAGTTGTCATTGACAGTGTACACTGTATCATAGTTGGCATTGACCGTGATACACTGTATCGTAGTTGTCATTGACCGTGATACACTGTACATAGTTGTCATTGAGCGTGATACACTTTATCATAGTTGTCATTGACCGTGATACACTGTATCATAGATGTCGTTGACACTGTATCCTATTTGTCATTGACCATGATACATTGTATCATAGTTGTCATTGACCATGATACACTGTATTATAGTTGTATTTGACCATGATACACTGTATCATAGATGTCATTGACTGTGATACACTGTATCATGGTTTTCATTGACCGTCATACACTTTATCATACTTGCTATTGACAGTGATACACTCTATCCTCGTAATTGACCGTGATACACTGTATCATATTTATCATATACCGTGATACACTGTATCTTAGTTGTCATTTACCGTGATACACTGTATCATAGATGTCATTGACCGTGATACACTGCATCATAGTTGTCATTGACCATGATACACTGTACCATAGTTGTCATTGAACATGATACACTGTATCATAGATGTCATTGACCGTGATACACTGTATCATAGTTGTCATTGACCATGATACACTGTACCATAGTTGTCATTGAACATGATACACTGTATCATAGTTGTCATTGGCCGTGATACACTGTATCATAGTTGTCACTGACCGTGATACACTGTATCATAGTTGTCATTGGCTGTTATACACTGTATCATAGTTGTAATTGATGACCGTGATACACTGTATCATAGTTGTCATTTACAGTGATACACTGTATCATAGTTGTTCCATTTGACTGTTATACACTGTAATTCATAGTTGTAATTGATGACCGTAATACACTGTATCATAGTTAATCCATTGACCGGTATAACACTGTATTATTGTTGTCAATTGACCGTGATTACACTGTATCATAGTTGTCTGTGACCGTGATAACACTATATCGTAGTGTTATTGACCGTGATACACTATATCGTAGTTGTTATTGTTACCGTGATACACTGTATCATAGATGTCATTTGACCATGATACACTTGTATCATAGTTGTCATTGAACCATGATAGACTGTATCATAGATGTCCATTGACCGTGATACACTGTATCATAGTTTTCATTGACCGTGATACACTTTACATACTTGTCCATTGACAGTGATACTCTCTATTCTCGTTGTAATTGACCGTGATACACGTATCATAGTTCACATATACCGTGATACACTGTATCTTAGTAGTCATTGACCGTGATACACTGTATCATAGTTTTCATTGACAGTGATACACTGTATCATAGTTGTCATTGACCGTGATACACTGAATCATAGTTGTCATTGCCCGTGATACACTGTATCATAGTTGTCATTGACCGTGATACACTGAATCATAGTTGTCATTGACCGTGATACACTGTATCATAGTTGTCATTGACCGTGATACACTGTATCATAATTGTCATTGACTGTGATACACTGTAGTATAGTTGTCATTGACCGTGATACACTGTACATAGTTGTCATTGACCATGATACACTGTATCATAGTTGTCATTGAGCGTGATACACTTTATCATAGGTGTCATTGGCCGTGATACACTGTATCAGGGTTGCCATTGACCATGATACACTGTATCATAGTTGTCATTGACTGTGGTACACTGTATCATAGTTGTCATTGACCGTGATACACTGTATCATAGTTGTCATTGACTGTGGTACACTGTATCATAGTTGTCATTGACCATGATACACCGTATCATAGTTGTCATTGACCATGATACACAGTATCATAGTTGTCATTGACCGTGATACACTGTATTATAGTTGTCATTGACCATGATACACAGTATCATAGTTGTCATTGACCATGATACACTGTATTATAGTTGTCATTTGAACAAGATACACTGTATCATAGTTGTCATTGACCGTGATACACTGTATCATAGTTGTCATTGACTGTGATACACTGTATCATAGTTGTCATTGACCGTGATACACTGTATCATAGTTGTTATTGACCAAGATACACTGTATCATAGTTGTCATTGACCGTGATACACTGTATCATAGATGTCATTGACTGTGATACACTGTATCATAGTTGTCATTGACCGTGATACACAGTATCGTAGTTGTCATTGACCGTGATACACTGTATCATAGATGTCATTGACCGTGATACACTGTATCATAGTTGTCATTGACCGTGATACACAGTATCGTAGTTGTCATTGACCGTGATATACTGTATCATAGTTGTCATTGACCGTGATACACTGTACATAGTTGTCATTGAGCGTGATACACTTTATCATAGTTGTCATTGACCGTGATACACTGTATCATAGATGTCGTTGACACTGTATCCTATTTGTCATTGACCATGATTACATTGTATCATAGTTGTCATTGGGGACCCATGATACCACTGTATTATAGTTGTATTTGACCTTGATTTACACTGTATCATAGATGTCATTGGACTGTGATTACAACTGTATCATGGTTTTCATTAACCGTTTTTCATACACTTTATCATACTTGCTATTGACAGTGATACACTCTATCCTCGTAAATTGGACCGTGATTACACTGTTATCATATTTATCATATCCGTGATACACTGTTATCTTAGTTGTCATTTACCGTGATACACTGTATCATAGATGTCAATTTTGACCCGTGATACACTGCATCATAGTTGTCATTTGACCATGATACACTTACCATAGTTGTCATTGAACTGAACACTGTATACATAGAAAAGTTGTTCATTGACCGTGATACACTGTATCTTAGTTGTCATTGACCATGTACACTGTACCATAGTTGTCATTGAACATGATACAGTATCATAGTTGTCATTGGCCGTGATTCACTGTATCATAGTTGTCACTGACCGTGATTACACTGTATCATAGTTGTCATTGGCTGTTATACACTGTATCATAGTTGTAATTGATG